>JBBPNN010000329.1:0-29684 GCA_038090935.1 Hortiboletus campestris
AGATGCTGGTCACTCGATCTGGGATCTCGCACGATTTCCCGCTTTCCCACAATTCAAGGTCGTCACTCAGAGCCCGGACGGGAAACGAACCTGGGCAGGGTTTTCGCAAAAACCCGACCGCTTCGCCTTTCAGAAATTGAAACGGAGTGTCAAATATATTTCCCGCCTGAGCCGTATATGATCGATATCAAATACCATCTATTCTGATCAGATACCGTCCCAGATGCTCGACAGCGACGGGAACAGCGACTCGGATACATCTCAACATGATTCTGGTTTCAATGATGATACTGACGAAAGTGCTAACCATTTGCTTCAGCTTATCCTCCTCCAGAACCAGCAGATGGGCCAGGTCATGCTGAGAGCCATCGCTCTCGTGGCTGAGGCAATCACAGCGGCCACTGAAAAAGCACAGCGTATTCCGTACCATACGTCCATCCTAACGGGGAAGATGTGGGTCCTGGAACTCCTCAATGGCCATCCTGATCGGATTCGCTGTGAATTGGGCGTCCGAAAGGACGTTTTCAGTCAGCTCGTCAACGAGCTTTCATCCCACGGATTCACGCATTCCAAACATGTTATGCTCGAGGAGCAACTTGGTATTTTTCTGTATACCTGTGTAACTGGCCTGTCGTGCAGGCACGTTGGGGAGCGCTTTCAGCGTTCTAATGACACCATATCCAGGTATGCCCATTTTTTCCCCTTCATTTCACCCCAAGATAACTAACAACTGCTCACAGATATTTCCGCAAGATGTTAGCGGCCTTTTCATCACCTGGAATCTACACGAAATACGTTCGATTACCGCGTGCTGACGATCCCACCCCTTCCCGCATTGCCGACGATCCCACCGTGTACCCATTTTTCAAAGACGCTGTTGGTGCGATTGATGGAACGCACATCGCCTGCACTCCCTCAGCAGCCGAGAGGGAGGCAACTCGCAACCGAAAAGGTTTCCATTCGCAAAACTGCCTCGTGTGTTGCAACTTCAACCTCGAGTTTATGTACGTCCTCAGTGGGTGGGAAGGATCCATGGCCGACGCATCGGTCTACCACGACGCTCGCACGACAAACTTTACAATACCCCCCGGCAAATACTACCTTGCTGATGCCGGATACCCGATTTGTCCTCAGCTCCTGGTGCCATACCGCGGTACACGGTATCATTTGCCCGAATGGGAACGTGCACGGATAAGGTACGTCCTCGCACCTACTACATCATATCCAATGGCTTATATTTGTTCCAAAGACCCAAGAATGCCCAAGAATACTTCAACCTACGTCACGCACAACTTCGAAACGTTGTCGAGCGGATTATCGGAGTTCTCAAACGGCGGTTTCGGATACTCGTGGTCGCTCCTGAGTACGGTATGGACATACAAGCTCGCATCCCCCCTGCACTTTGTTGTATCCATAACATCATTCGGTACTACGACCCCGAGGACTTGAGAGACCGCGAGGCAGAACAAGCCGCAGCGGAGGCATCAGTGGGAGGCTCAGCTGATGAACAAGGAACGTACGGCGAGGTGGCAAATGGTTTCATCACGGCTGGTGAACGTGATGCGATGGCAGCCAAGCGGGATGAGATCGCAGACGATCTCTGGGAAGATCACTTGGACTTCATTCGTAGCACGCGGCATACTTTGTAGTTAGTCGGTTTTATACTGTATTCTTCAATCAGAGCAAAAACGACGCAGATTTGGAATTGTATTAACAGTACAACAACCGAGTGACTGTAACTATTCATTGGCGGCATTGGACAAACGCTTTACCTCCGAGAGTCTTCTCCTCAACCAACCATGCCGAACTTCATCCGTACTGGCGGGCGATGTTGCGAGTAAAAGATATGCATCTACAAAATCCGCGCTCTCTCCCAGAACGTCAAACATAACAACCAATTCATCCGATGAAAGAAAGTCCTTGTCGCGCTCAAGAAGTGTCGTTCTTGCTGTGTTCCTTTTTTCGGCAGCGGCATTGGCGGCATTGAGTGATGCAAGCTGAGACGATTGATTGGAAGGTTTTGTTGAGCTTGACTGGATGACACGTTCCATGAGGTTGGTATTCGCATGGAAAGTGGACTGTAGGGCGTTGAGATCTTCGCGGAGGCCACTGATGTCTTGAGATGGACGCGCTGCGTGCCGTTTCCGACTACCTGTGGACACTCCCGAAGTTGCACTTACTGCTGATGCACGAGCGGCCGACACCATGGAAATATCATCATCATCGGCTTTGCGCTTATTCAAGCGCTCCATGCGAGCGGAGATGCTCGAAGATGGTTTGACTGAGCTCGCGATGGAACCGGCGTACGAAGACGGAATTGAAGGGGGCTGAGACGACGAAGGTGGTGAAGGGGCTGGATACGACGTGTCGATGTGAGCAGGAATGCTTGATGATGGCCTGATCGAGCTTGTTGAAGGAGACCCGACATATGATGACGGAACCGATGGTGGCCGAGCGATGGCGGCTGGTGCGATTGTCCCGATCGTATTGATTGTATCGCGACCCTCTGAACCGCTTCCTTCACCAAATTGGCTTGTAGCTTGATGAGTGGCAAGGGACGGAGAGGATACGGCGGAAGAGGTGCTCGCTGGGAGAGCGGGAGCATCCTGGGCAGTGAACTTGTGGGTACCTTTGCTCTTCGACGGTAGCAACAGGTTCATTTTGTCGTAGTGAATCCAGCCCTTGTTCTTAAATCTAGCTATGCCTTTTGTATTCTGTCCGTCACGCTCATTGTTAGTAGATAGTTCATAGGAAATGAGCACGTACCTTCACGAGTTCGTCCCACACATGCTGACTTTCCAGCTTGATGTCCGCTCCTTTCTCCAGGCTATATGCGAGTCCCGAGGTATGTGCAATCTTATCGACAACGTCATAGATACTTTTTAGCTATAAAATTTTGGATCAGAAGTGTAAATACAGAAGAAGAAGAATTTACCCTTTTCCACTTTTCCTTGCAGCTCTCCGCCGTCTTTGGCTTCCCATGAGTGGGCGGAGGGAATTTGCTAGCCACCTCACTCCAAAACGCGCCCCTGAAATTGCCGCCGTTTCCCATCATCGCTCTGCTCGATAACGCCAACTCGATGAGCGTTGTTTCGTCTTGAACGGTCCAGTGCGTAGATGATGGCGGCTCAGATTTTCCTGCTGATTGATTTCCATCACTAGCCGAGTGCGCGATGTCATCTTGAGAGTCAGCGGCTCTCTGTTTTCCTTTTCCCCCATGAGGAGACGTTCGATTGGACCTTCGGGGGGCCATTGTGCAGCGTCGACAATGAAGGCAGGGAGAGCGGGGGTTTTGCAACGTGTCCTTCTACTGGCTGTACCCATCGCTGAGCTGCTCTGAAACGGCATCTCGGCACATCAGCACTCGGCATCTCGGCTCAGTCACATGAGGAAAAAAACCCGGGTTCAAATCCAGGAGGTGCGCTTCCCGTCCGGGCTCTTAATAGTTGTGACTATGGCATTGAACATGGGTGGACAGAGGAGTTGAGACGACGTCCTATACTTCCAGTGTGCTAGACATTGCACCGCAACGATACGCACGTTAGCTCAACGGGCGATCTCGCCTTATCCTTGACAGCGGCTTGCAAGCATCGGCATCCGTTTCTATGTAACTACGGTGCCATGCTGCCAGTGTCTGCATATGTGCAAACGCTCGGACCAGCAAAGCACCTGTGCTATGCGATTCGCCAATGAAAATATGGATCGCAATGCCAACATCAAATTCCACACGAATTCGTTCAGAGTAGTCCCAGTGACCTTCAAGGCTCCATTCCGCATCAGAGCTATTGAGGTTCTATACCGAACTAGTTTTTCCATCTACAGCACGTGTCAGTCTGCAACGTGGCGACGAACAAACGTACAGCAACTTACATCTTAACCGTCCGATCCCGCCCCCCACTGACAACCTTGTCAGCAACGAAATCGACGCAATACACTTCGTCCGTGTGTCCCGGAAGATCGTTTTTGAGTTTGTATGTCTTGAGGTCCCAGATCTAAGCAAATCGATCAACGGATCAACCGGAGTGAGTGGGAATGATCGCACGCGAGACGGGACGTACTTTGACCGTGTGATCTTTGCTTGCACTGACCAACATTCGCGAGTCCGCACTCCATGCGAGCCGATACACTGGACCGACGTGACCACGCAGCGTCGCCACGAATTTCCCCATAGTCCCTAAACGAACATTATGCGTTGCAACACTGGAGGAGCACAAAAGACTCACCGGATCCTCCTGTACAATCCCAGAGGCGCACAGCACTATCCCACCCCGCACTTGCCGCCCACCGCCCATCAGGTGAAAATGCAACGTGTGACACTTGTCGCTGATGCCCCGTAAGTCGATTCAGGGGCTTTGATCTGCTGCCCTCGGATCCGGGGACGGACAAGAATAGTGACCACAGGAAGAGGGTGTGGTCATCAGATCCTGATATCACAAGTTCGGGGATATGAGATACGAGGGCATCATATCGTTTTAGTGCAAGTGTTTGGGCTGGAAACGATGAGTCATGCATTCATCGGCCTATCATTGTAAGAGGAGAATACCTTCTTCGTCAGATGCTGGTCGCTTGGCGGTGTGATCGAAAGGGCCGGTCCGAAGTACAAAGTCGGTGTTGAGAGCAAGGGTGGTCACCCAGTGTGCGTGGTCCTTGAGGATCATCAATTGCCTGCCCTGTGAAATGGTCAGTAGTCCTTCCTAATGTGTAACGAAACGCTCGACCCCCTGTGCATCCCAGACCCTCACTGTGCGATCACTACTTGCAGTATACAGCACGCCTCGTCCGCCTTGTCCTCCGCCTCCCCACTTGACGACATTGACACTGGCTGTGTGACCGCCGAGGGTGTACTCCAGCCGTCGGGTCGATGTAGACCAAATGCGTACAGTCCCATCCTTTGACGACGATGCGAGCCGTGGTGCAGTCGAATTTCTGTGCCATCATGCATCACATGTGAGATCTAATGGTGTGAACATCACGAAGGGATGCTTACATGTGGACAGGCTCCCACGCGAGTGAAGTCACCCACTTTGAGTGGCCCTTCATCGCGTCGCCTATCGGCTTTCCTGACTTGGGGTCCCATAGCCTCACGTGTCCGTCGTGCCCACCACTGGCAAGTTTACGCTCGATAGGGTCCCATTCGACACAGAGGACCCATCCTGTATGACCAACGAGAGTATGCGACGGCATCTCGGTGTTGAGGTCCCACAGTCGAACATGAGTGTCGCCAGACCCTGTGGCAAGAAGTGCGCCAGTCGGAGAGAAAGAAGCACACAATATAGGAGAAGAGTGACCTAGACTCGAGCAATTTGAATTACATTCACGAAGAGTGGGGTTCATGATTGCTGCGGTATGTTAATGGACTGACATACCTGATAGAGTGCTCGAGCAACGTGTTGCAGGACGTACTTTGAATACGGATTGGGGTGCGCATCGGACGACGAGAATACTTTCCTCAGAAAACGCTTGTGAGGGGTGATTCAGCACGTCCTCTTGTATGGATTTCGCGATGACAACGCGAGTCGGGGCATTGAGTTTCGTAGCGTCCTCGTGCAAGAGAACATGAAATGCGAAGGGCACGTGGTCCTCATCTTCCTGGGTGGGAGATGTATCAATCAACATGTCCAGACATGTCTTGATGGCTTGCCTTTGTACGCAGCTGATTCACGAGTGCTTCGAGGGTCTGGCGTGCGACATTTACCGGGAGGTTGACGGCAGGCGCGATCGGGACACCATCATGCTCATTTACGAATTGAACGATGATGTTCGGGGAGGGCTGTATTGGTTCTGGCTCTGGCTCTGGCACACCGTAATACACCTTTTGTCTTTTTGGTGGAGGAAGAAGCGTCGCCATCACGCACGTACGTCGGCCAGTGCTGCCAGTGAGGATCTGAAAAAAGTTTGATCTTGGGATGATTGTTGCCTGGATTAGTACAAATGGCCCCTGTCCGGATCTTCTTCTGAGGACTGATCGTACAACACCATGTCCTTGGCGACTGCATTATCCCAGTTGTCACACTCCACCAGTCCCGCAGCTGGCTCTGCATCTAGAATGCCGGAGAGGCATGTGTGCCTAGACTTATTCAATTATTTACTGCCACCCGAAGCAAAAATAGTTTGTAAGAAAACCGGCGGATACTTTAGAATCCCGAGGCGAAGCGTTGCTATCGTGTGCTCTGCAATACGTATTATATAGGGGATAGCCCCTATCTAGCAGATGCCGGCGAACAAACAGCGAGTCGAAATGACCGGTGGACCTGCAATAAGCTAGTTCTGCATCAAGGGTCGAAGCCAACTCTTTGATTGTGCCGCTAGAGAAAGGCACTGTCGCCAAGTTGCGCCATGCATATAGAGCGAGGCAGTGCAGAACTGCGCACTTGCTCGGAAAGTCTTGCTGGACAGACTGCCCGCGTACCCATCTCCGCCGTTGTCGTAGATTCTAACCAATGCCAATGCTGACAACGAACGTGTACCATGGCGACATTTTGGTAGTGAAGGTCCCGACCCTAACCCGATTCTGTCCGGTGGATTTATTGGATTGTTTGTCCGTGTTTGTGGGGAGGGCGAACGTATGCTCGCCGCACAAGCGCTTTTACCTTCACCCCATCCACATCCGCCACTTTCCCACTTTCCCTTCCTATTCCCAACTATGGCCAGCAAGGCGGCTCAGAAACGTGTATGCATCCCCCTCATCGCATTCGTCTCACTCTTTCAACGACCCCGTCTAGCTCTCCAAGGAATATATCAGCATGCAGAGGGAGCCACCGCCGTTTGTCTGGGCAGTCCCTGATGAAAAGAACATCCTGACCTGTCAGTGCGCCGCTATCGCTTGAAATTCCACCTCTGATCCTTTTTCACCAGGGAATTACCTTATCGTGCGCGATTTCCCCTACTCTCTTCAATCTATGCCAATCACCTGATGTGCAGCGTGGTCCCCCTGATTCACCCTTTGCCGGCGGAGAGTACCATGGTGTCCTCCTCTTCCCTTCAGAATACCCTTTCAAACCCCCAGGCATCAAGGTTACTTCCTCTCATTCTTCCTTCTGTGGACACTGTTGAACCGAATTTCTCCCAGATGTTCACACCATCTGGCCGTTTTCAGCCAGATAAGAAGATTTGTTTCTCAATGTCAGATTTTCATCCGGGAACTGTACGCTACCTTTTTTAAATTCAATCTATATCAACACTTATGTTCGTTTTTTAGTGGAACCCAGCGTGGAGTGTGGCAACAATGTAAGTTCACTTTTTCCATATCCCGGCAAGTCCGTGATGACCATTTCTGATGGTTGCGGTCACTTGAATTGTTGCCGATCTACCCGTTCCATCTGTTGACTTCGTATCTTTAGATTGACCGGCCTCCTGTCGTTCATGTTGTCTGATGAGATGACCACTGGCTCCGTCACCTCGTCGGACAGTCACAAGCGAACTTTCGCTGCAAAAAGCCATGACTTCAACCTGACTCAACCTCGCTTCAGAGATGCATTTCCCGATGTACGTTACCGGCCATTCAATTTGTTGTTAGGAGGCTGATAGGCTCATCATTCGGCGTTGCTGCGATTTTCGTGTTCCTTACGTTGGCTGTGTTGATCATTGCTCCCACCTCGAATCGCTTGCAGTTTTGTGCACCCACCCTAAGCGACTTGCCCAATATGGGCGAACGGGAGCGTGGGAAGACTGACACGAGTGCGGCCAGTATCTCCCCCACACCAGCATCTACCTCAGCAACTCTTTCGCAGCAGATGACTCTCAGACGGAGCATCGGAACGCTCCAAACGCCGATGGCAACCACAGCACCGATTGCGGTTGACACCTCGAACACCTTGACATCTACGAACAAACCAGTCGTCCCTCAAGGATGGTCAGCTTCTTGGCGTCAGATAATCTGGGAAAAGTGGAGGTGGGGAGTGCTGATTGCGCTGGCAGTAATCGTCTCAAGACTTTCTGCGGGTTCCTGATGTATCTGGCAGGCCAACGCGGCGCGCACCACTTTCTTTCATGTTTTCTGGATATATAAGAGGTTATGGATTGCTCAGGTGTGTATGGCATTTTAGCAGTTTATCTCCTGTGTTGCAAGCCTTTATTTTTTAATGCGCCCCCTTGCTTTACCTGTGAGCTCCGCGCAGCATATCAACACTGCTTGCATGTTGTCATCTTTACTTGCCTTACTTGCCTTTTCTTGTTTCCTCTCGACCTCGTCACTCGTTACCGATCTCTGTTGCCAATATGTTAGCAAATGTATTACAAGTTGTTCTGAGACCCGACATAGACTTGATGCTTCTTTCAGCATCATTTTAATCTTTCTTGACCTTGCCAGAGTCTCGTCACTGGCTTGTGAGTGCTCCCTAGTACTGGTACGACACTGTTCCAAATGTCATCTGCAACTTCATCTCGATCCTGTCCTGCGTCTATAACGACCCATCGATCTGCGCCGATCTCCTCGCCAATTTTCTCAAAGACCTGCCGAACCCTCGACTGCACCTCTTGTTTTTCGTACCTTTCCTCGCCATACCCTCCTCGTTGCATGGCTATTTCTGGTTTGACGTCAAGAAACAGCGTCAGATCGGGTGCAGGGAGACCGATCTCGGGAGCTCTGCACCACTCATATGTCAGGTTGAGTTGGGGACCCTTTTGAGCTGAGAATGCGATCCCCGAGAAGGCATAACGATCTGCGACGACCGTCGTCCCTGACGCGAGTACCGCTTCGATAGCTGGGCTATAGAGGGGTGACATCACCGATACACGCATCACATGGCAAAAGGCAAAACGTCAGTCAGCGCGCACTAAAGGGGCAAAGGGGACGGACGCGAGTTCCCATCTGTTGGCGGAAAAGAGGAGGTGGACGGCATGGTCGTCAAGTTCGGCTTCGGAGCGCAGATACGCGTCGATCATCTTTCCGATCGCTGTCGTTCGGTCTGTATGCGCGTGTGCGTGTGGTGTGGTTCGTCGTGTAACCGAGTTGGGTGGGCGATCGCCATCGCGATATGACCGTCGGCGTCGTGATGGTTGGTGAGACAGAGACACGAGAGAAACATGTAGCGGTAAAAGGAGCGTCAGAACCGGTGTCAAGAAGGGCGCCACTGGTAGCACGAAAGGGGGGCTCTAACCAGGGAATTTGAGAGGCACGGCTTTGAGAGGGGGGGACCCCGCGGTGGTGGTCGCAGACTGGATGCGGTCGACGAGACGCGCGACTTGTGTGGTCTTTCCGGACCTGTCCAGTCCTTCGATGACGATGAATGCGCCGCGAGCAAGGGGAGACATGGGTAATCGAGTCGTGAGACGAGATACCAACTGATAAGGCTAGAATCGGACTCGAAATCAAAAAAATGAACTGGAAGAACTCCGAACGAGTAGAACCATCCTGAACGTCAAGAGGCAACCCTATAGGTGACACCACGAGTCCAGAACACTACGCCTCACATCGATCTCCGCCTTCCAACAAAGTCGGAAAGAATGTATGCTCCTCGAATAATGTCGCTAATATTCCCCCCTTTCAACAGGTCCCGAAGAGAAGAGTGCATTGGCCCATAGTGCACCTCATCTCGCTGCTTGCTCCCTCCGGGGGTCATCGCAGGGACGAACAAAGAGGATGACAACAACGGCTCTGAGTCCGAATTCCGGTAGGGTACATGAAACACACATGCCTCCCAAGGTGTGTTTCACGTACCCTACCGGAATTCGTCATCTTAGATGATTATGGGAGCCTCAAAACCAGGATCCCGCCAGCAGAGCGGAACTAGACGACCAAGAAAGGTGTCCGGTGTCGTTTGGTGTTCGGTCACGAACTAGGATGCACCACGGCCACATTCCCTACATGACGTACGAAGCTACTCAGGGGACTCACAAGAATGCCTCGCCAGAGGAATCACGAGACGTCATTTGTGGTGACTCCCAGGCCCAGCAAAGGGGCATACCCCAGAGTGCCACACAAAGGAACATGACCGCAATCGACCCGGGAGGAACGGATTCGATAACGCCGATCCGGGTCAAATGAATCCGCATCGCCATATGAACAACGCGCAAGGCACTTTGCAAAGTTTGCATGCTTCCAAACCCAGTATGAACGAATTCACGTGCACCATCGAATACGCTTTGGGTAAAAGCCCATTGTAAAACCGCTAGTGGAGCCCCAAGTTGACTTGCGGCGAATCGGGCAAAGTGTCCGCGTTTTGGCAGGCCGGACCGACATCCATAGCGGACACGATCGCGGATTGATGGGAAAGCCATCGAGATGGCTTTGGATGATCGCCGACGTCAATGGTGGATCCATTCTACTCGTTCAAGAAGACACAAGGGGAATTAACCCGTATTTCTCACTCCCTGCGGATTCGGACGGATGCCGTTCCGATCAAAGCGAAGTCAAACAAAGGCAGAGCCGAAACGTCCTGCCGTTGTCATCGGGTTCGGTGTACGCGGGCACCAATTTGATCAGACAGTCAGGGGCATCGGCTACAATGCACAGCAAGCTGCAAGCGATAAGATAGGAACGCAAAAAATACTAACTCGCCGTCTGGATCAATCCTGTTTAAAGATATGATGGATCTTCCTTGGGGTCCTCTGAATTTGCCTAAGCTGTTTTGTCCCCTCGTGATGAGAGAGGGTACCTTCTACAAAATGAAACACCTTCCAAGCTTGTTAACATTGAATGATGCCACCAGGTTTCGTGAATTCGATCGCCTCCACAGCATCGGTAGGCACACCAGTCCCTGGCGCGTTTGATTGCCAACACGGGACAGAAATTGATTAAAAAGATAGGTACACAGGATCATCACATACATTACATACCGCGTAAGCATGGATTACACTGGCTACGGGTGATCTTTGCGAGGATCGGCTGGATACGAGGATACACCTCACGATCCGTGCTGGGACCAAACGCGATAACACGCGTCCCTTGACGGAATTGTCAGTCGGACCTTTCCTTCACGAACCTGGTGGGCCTAACTGTGAATACAATGTCAAAACATACCAGTATTGAGACCCAAGCGAGCATGCGCTGTTCCTTGCGAGAGCCAAGTCTGATGAGAAACCATCCCTGAAATGCGACTTTCTACAGACACCCTCGACGTCTCCGACCCGTTTCTTTCGCTGGCCGTGGTGGACCCAAAACACTAAACGTGACTGATCAGGGAAATAGTGCCCCACAGAATATTCTTTCCGGCTCTTCTGCCCGATACCCTGTCTGGTAAGCCAAGAAAGCCCAATATTTGTGTACAGTGTAGTGGCCAATTCAAGGAGTGATTTCCCTGCACCCAGACAAATTTTCATGGCCGGATTGCCGAGCGGAGTTCCATCCGTGAGCACTTTCTTGCAACTTTGAATAAAGACATCAGAATGGTTGATGTAAGCGACTCGGAGTTAGAGAGCTCACCTGCTCGGATGACGGTACGATGCACCATCGACTTGGACCGAACAGTCCAGAGTTTTTCCTCTGAGCGGAACATTCAATGTCCACACGACCCTTCCACCCTATGCCAACCGGCCCTCGATATCGTCCAGTCGCCACACCTCATCGTCTGAAGTGCGATACAGAACGCATGAAAGTGCTTCATACGCCTGCCCCTTCCTCCAATATCGCCATTCCCACGTCTCTTGTGCCATAGCGGATATGAGTTTCCTGTTGAGTTTCCGCGGACAGGACAAGGTTCAAACGTCATCGACTCAGTTGACGTCCACGGATAGACACCGGGCCGGCGATTCTGCACGATCGTAACACCTGAGCTGCCCTGGACCAACTTGGACGTTCGCTTGGCAGGCTGTCTGATCGCTGGGGTCACGGGGAGACAGTTGCTCACGCTCGAGTCCGAATTGGGTGCATGTACAAATGACAGCGAAAGCCCGCCCCGCCGTGGTCGGCGATGCCATGTCATGAGAAAAAGGGCAGCGTAACGCCTTTGGTGGCCCTGAGGACGTCGCTGGACGATGTTTTCGCCACGTTTCATGTGCACCAAAGTATGAGATGGGTAAGTGGTCGCCGGCGGAACTAGGAGATGTATAGGACTGGTTACAGAATGCAAAGTCGAATATGACTGAAACAGCGCAAGGAAGCGCTGGAACGCGGCGTAGGAAGGTTTACTTGAAAAGCGCGTACTGGACCTCCCACGTCGTAGGTGCATACGCTTTGTGGGAATTCTTAGAGGACCCGATCAAGCATGTCCGGCAACAGCGGAGGCTCCCACATAGACTTACTAGAGCGGATTGCCAAACACCACGGGTGGATCATACCCAGCACTGACCTAAATGGTTTCTAAACTGGTGGAAAATTTATTCCCACTGCATTTCTTTGTACGCTGCACCAGATCTTTTGGCGATTTGCAACCGCAGATTTTTTTGATCTGCGGCAGAGCACTTTTCATCATGCATCAACTCGCAATCAAGCTCATATTGTCACTAGGATCACATGCACGTCATAGTCGGACACCAGCTTTCACAGAGGGAACTCAGAGGCACAGTACCTTATTAGGGTCAAATCGAATTGACCTACAAGCTCAATGATTGTAAACAGATACATAGAGCATACCGAAAACCAACACCCATGCGACCAGACTACATCTCTCGAAGACGCATAACAGCATCACCAAATGGTTGTGGATGGTGCGAGAGTCGATGCACGATAAAAAGTGCATGTATATTCAGTCAGGGGTATTGGGTAACGCTTGCACTTTCGCAAACCGCTGTAACACGATCATTTACGCAGAGTACACAGCTATTCGGTAAGGTTGTTGAACCGCCCTGTCCGTCGGTCCGCTTAAACCCATCCGACTCAGCCGGACTCAGTGTCTAGCGTTTTCATGATCAAGATCGTGACATCGTCGCGGTGACAGCTGTCGTTTTTGACGACCCCAGCTAGGAACAATGACCAATCAGACATTCATATTGACAGTGCGCCCTCGTACCATATCTCGCCGTCTTCTGTGACCCAGTTGTATCACGACATTCAAAGAGCTTACATTGTAGACTGCGGGGTGTACGCTGGGCATCCCGGATTGGTGGTCGTGGACACCGATCGGGATCAGCCACTTTGTGTCGCCAGCATTGACAGAGGCCCATCGGAGCCCCGCAATCATAATGCCAATGGAAATCTGTTGAAACTTGAATCCATCATCCACGCGAATTCATTAGCGTGTGGCGCTTTCTAGGCTGTTAGACGTTGACAGATACAAAAAGCGCAGCTCGCCAGTACCTGCTGAGACACAGACCCGTCATGGACTCCGCGGTCGAGACACATTGGTCGCTGGATCAACTTATCTTTGTCCGGGTAGAGAACATGTCAACATATTTGCACCTCGCGTGCGTCGCCTAAGCCTATCGATTGCTCACCCAAGTGTTTGAGAGCATTTTGTGCGGCGACAAAGGCAATCTATGTTGACGTACACGCTCCGCATGCGACTCAAGCGTTCATAATTGTGCTCGGCCGTCAGCAGGTTCGTTTCCTCCCCACTCCGTCGGTACGACCGTACATGAAGTAACGAGAACGAGATAAGAAGACAGTTGCGCGTACGCAATCTGTCGCTCATCCAAATTTTGCGATGGGCTTACCGACGGGCGATAACCGGTCTCCACGAAGTACTAATCAGAATCGTGTTCGCCGCATTGAGAGCACAAAACGAGCCCCAGGCTGTAGTCTGATGGAGGAGGGAGGCTGGGCTTCAGATTTTTTTTTCTGGTATGCAAACTCACAGCATATTAATCTAACTCGAAGCACCTTCCGGTTTCGCAGATGTCAGAGTCTTCTCAGATACATCAGGTTCGGGCGGTTCATGACAAAAGGTTCATGTGTGACGGGGATCATGCATGAGTGCATGGAACACGGCAAGTCGTCCTACGGCGTCAGCTTGTTCGCTTCACTCATGATTGTCCCAACGCGGGATAGTGCGAGCGCCGAGCGGGGCCCGGGCCACGCTCCAATGACGGCGGAGTTGAGACATTGACTAAGTACTGACTGATAATATTTGTGATCACTTTGATGTGACTATTCCTTTTATGCCAAGTTATTTCGAGGACAATTTGCGCGCGTCACGATGATGCAATGATTGGAGTTGAAATGAAAAATCGCGGGTGCTCGAAGAAGCCCTTGGACTGCGTTCATAACAGCAACTGAGGTCGCTTTGCATTTCAAGATGCATACATGATCGTTGCCTGTGGCGTTTGGTTGGGATCCCAAGCCGAACGGTCAGGCGCAGTATCATCCCTCCAATCAAAAAGCTTGAAACTTTGGATTCGTATGTCCTGATCTGGTCGAAACGGTTTCTCATGTATCCTCAATCACGTTTGTCGGACTAGAGAACATTACGTAAGGCGGAGGGGAAAGTTGTGGTCGTGCACGAAGCCACCAAATAAACATATAAGCACTTGGCAAAATGTCACCGTGGGTAGGAAGGTGCTGCCCGAGGAACAGTTAAGATTTCATTCTTGGGAATGGTTTCCAGAGTAACGTAACGCTGTCTGTCCTGTGATCGAGCGTGTCGACACGTTCAAAGAGGGTCCTGTGCGTGCCACCGACTTGGTGTTCAGCATGTGATTGATCCAGGCACCGGAGTCTCAGGCCTGATTGGATTCGAGGACGCAACTCAAGCGAAACGCGGAGAACCAGGCCCCTAGGACCATCACCACGCCCAACCTGAAACGTGCGTTGGTGAACCCATGTGTAGAACAGCAGAGTTAGCTCTAAACTTTAACGAGGGCAAGCATTGGCACAACGCCGCACCTGGAAGCCATCCGCAAAGTTTAGCCAATTTAGCTAGATGAACGGCGAGGAAAGTCCCCAGCGGTGATTGATGTGATTCGTTCTCATGAAGGCTGGGTCGTCAAAACTTTAAGTAATGGGAGAGGGTCTCGTAAGTGGTGGCGCGAAAAGCACAGCGAGCTCGCGGCGCACTACGTCAAGAAACGAGAGTGGGTGAGATCACTGGGAACACGTCGATTCCGTCATTTATCCATTTATCAATGCACCTGCCGAACAACATCGCCGAGTGCCGAGGACGAGAGCAAGTCTCAAGGGCTCCTAGGTCGCTTCACTTGGAGGATCAGGGTCCTTGTTCATGCAGAGGGGGGCTGTCCCGCAGCACGAAACAGGATGTCACAGGCAGATATTCGGCATCGTATTCATGACGCAGCACAGGATGAATATTACGTCGACAAGCGTCCTGAGATTGGCAACTTGAACAAAAAGTGTGAGAATATCAAATTTAAAGTTACTCGAGTCCATCCTGGGGAGAGGCAAGCCTGTGGTCCTGACATTTCGGAAGGACGGCGAACTACTGTCTATCGTGAGTCGCGAAACGAATTAAACTCTACGAGGATGAAGATACTCACAGGAGATCTTGGAGAGCGCAACGCACGTGGGCAAAGTCGTGCCCCATTATGTACAGCCCTCGACCGAGTGGGAGCGGCCCATCAGCGGTCACTCGCCAAAGGATGGCAGACAGCCACAGCTCCTTGGCGGTACTGCCGCCTCGTTGCAAACGAGTGTGAATGATGGCGGGACTGCACATCGCCGTCTTTCCATCTCCGGTGACCAGACGGAGATAGATAGTCTTGTGGATTTACTAATCGGAATGGATGTGCATAAATTGGGTACTCGGGGCGAGTAATCGTCTCGCAGGTGCATCCAACTGAGTGAAACCCTCCATGAGAGATGGGAAGAATATCATTGATTATGTAAGCGAAAGTTGGTTCCCTTCGGCGCTGTGCGCCACGTTGTCCAAGCCCGTTTGCACAACTTCGGTCGAGCTGACAGACCGACCATGCCCATCAAATATCTCGAAAGTGAGCCCGAAGCCCGATTTTGCTTTGTTTTCTGTGGGTGGGGGTTTGACGAATGGCTGATGTAGACTACCTCGCCGAGCGGAAGCACTTGCAAACGTTTTCCCTCAGCGTCTTGTCGGACTCGCGTCTTGGGATCGATGCGTCCTATTACTTGCAACAGCTCACCGATAACCCACCTTCGCGCGAGCCTCTTCTCGCGGCTACAGGTGGTCTTCCTCTCGCCCTAACCCAACGTATCGAAGCCGATCTTCGTGCCCTCGAAAAACTTCACATAAAACCAGTCTTTGTCTTTCCTGGACTGCTTCCCGCCAAACGGTGGAAACAATATCAAAATCACGCCGAATACAACGAAGCTTGCAGAGACAGAAGAGAGGCATGGGCCAAGTACGAAGCTGGCCAGGAAGATGCCGCCATCAAGCTATTTGAGGGCCGCAGTGGTCTTAATCAATGGGATCTCTGGCGCACGGTTCTTCGTATTTTTAGGCATCGAAACGTCGAGTTTCTTGTCGCACCATACGTCGCTTGGGCACAGGTACGTTCTCGCGTGCACAGCTTTCCATGCGTTAAAATCAGTTTGCTCAAAGTTGATCTATCTCCTGCGACACCCCAAATCATATATCCATGCGATCTATGGTCCAACCGATACTTTGTTGTATCCGGGGGTGGACAAATTGATTACCTCTCTTGATCTCACTTCCAGCACGCCGTCGTTCACCTTTACCTCGAAGCGCTCCATCTTGAGTGACCTCAGTGTGAACGAAGACCAATTCCTCGACATTGGGATTCTGGTTGGGTTCGAACACTCTCCAACCTTTCCCCCCAACATGCATGACCAAGCACTCAAAGCGACGGTTGACATGGTCAAGTACTACAAGTCTGGGCATGCCGCCGTGACCGCGTTTTCTGAGCACCACGGTGTCAAATCGACGCAATACGCGGATCAGTATGCTCGGACGCGTTCCATGATCAAGTATTCTCTGGTGTTCTCGTCCGAAGGGACTGTCGTACCGCTTCCTCTCGTCGTCACGCCTCCTACCCACGGTCACCCGAATCACCATCCCCACCATCCGACTGCAGCGGACATTCCTCTGGACTTGCACGACATCTTCACTCACCGACTGCCGGATGAAGTCTATTTCTACCTGTCTCGCGGTCTCTTGGGCCCTCAAGCGCTCGTTTGGTTGACGAGTGGTCAAATTGTCGAGCCGCCACCCCTTGACAACGGCGAAACTACCGAGTATAAGCGATTTGTCAAGGAGGTCATCACCGACGGGCAGACTGGTCCGCGCGCGACTGCCCTTGCGCTGATAAGCAGCGTAGCACATACCTTCTGGAACAACCGAAAGGTGACGGGTAATTTCTGGTTCGAAATTCCTGCGCCACATGGACCAAAGCCTATACAACATAATTCGCAACAAACAGTGCAACTCGCGGAACGTGTGGCAGGCTGGAACGTTAGCCACGCGATCGTGGAAGAGGAGCTGAGACGACAGAACGTGGGTAGTTGCTTGATACCCTTGCGTTTAGCGCTAACTGTCAGGTGATGATATCCAGTCGTCAACGATCGATTTCGCGTTATGCTTGGGTGCGACTGCATCGGAAAAGCTTGCGCTGCGAACCAAGGGAAAGACAAATTTACCGAATGGTCAGCTGGACAAAAAAGACGAGATTGTCGCCAACGCTATTTGGCGATTTCTTGAGCTGAGAGGGTGAGTGGCGGTTCTCGGGGTGGTCAGGTGCACACGAGCCGATAGTTTGGAACTACAGGTTCCTGTTGAACTCCCACATGCACTCGCCGTTGGCAAGAGCGATGTTCACAGCAATCAAACATGCGAAACTGAATGACAAGTTCCAAGAGCCACTGTATTTATTCCTGGAGCTGGTGAGAGCGGGCGTGATGCACGGGCACCTGTGGTCTGGCCGTGCCTTTAGTGGTGGGCCTAGTTTCGGTACAGGTAAGAGACTCTCACGTTGATGGCTCAGCTGACGTATCTGGGCGTGTCAACTGCAGATGATGAAAAATCGTGCATGCTCCTCGTGATGAGGGTGCTGAGCATCGTACCTTTGAACTTTAAGGTGAGTGAAGTGGCCTAACAGGGTTGCCCTGACGGGACATGTATTACAGCCACAGCCATGGTCCGCTCCGCTGTCACGTGAACTGCTGGTCTTCAACTCGTTTGTGCGATCGCTGACACGGGCACTACGCACGTTGCTGGAAGTGGCGACGTTGAACATGCTGCTTCGGAACGATGCGCGGAGGGCGCGGGACGATTTGCTTGATATCACGATGTCACTTCCCTTTCAGGCAGAGGTGAACACCGGATTTGGGGTACTCGCGAAGGTGTACTTGGACACGCTAACGCACCTGAACAACCAAACGAGGGTGCGGGACCCGAACGCAGAAGGGGTGAAGGAATGCAAGCAAATGGCGCTCGAGATCTGCGAAGAGACGTTCCCAGGCGTGAAGCTACCCAAACTAGAAGTGGAACGGGGATTCCGATTCTGGGACATCGTAAGCAGATGATGGATGGTATTGGACTTGAGGCTGACATGTGTTGAATGTTTGCAGGCGTTGACTGCCATGAGGCAGCTTCACTCGGAGGGTGCGGTGTTGCGCGAGTTGATTGACCAGTTTGAGGCGGCGGAAGCATGGCTCGCACCAATGCGACCATGATTGACGAAGGTACTACTAGGTCACACAGGGTCAGGCGGGATAAAAAACGGTTTTTTTTGTTTCATTTCATTTTTTACTGTTATCCGGCATAGTTGGTTGGATCCGATAAGCAAAGATGAACGTGAATATCGGAATGGAGTTGGATGGGAAAGAAGAGAAACAAGGCATGGGAATGGCGATCCGAAAAAGGGAATATGGATGCCTTGATCTGACACGTGACTTTCTCCGGAGTGTGAACATTTCGCTTTCCGAAGTGCGGGCGCCAAAAGGGAGTGGGTTGGATCTGAGATCTGATCGCGATCCGAAAAAGGGAATTTTGTCCATCTCGCTGTTTATCGCTTGGATCTCCAGTAACGCTTCTTTCTCATGGGGGTGCTTTCGACAGCTGCTCGACTCGCCTCGCGTGGCAACTATCGACCTTATAAACTCTGACTCCTTCCCT
The DNA here is from genome assembly GCA_038090935.1 of Hortiboletus campestris. Lineage (NCBI taxonomy): Eukaryota > Fungi > Basidiomycota > Agaricomycetes > Boletales > Boletaceae > Hortiboletus > Hortiboletus campestris. Next base: position 18,876 of record JBBPNN010000329.1, read on the forward strand.
TGACCCGTCCCAAATGCCTGCTATCATGCTCCGTCCCTCCTCCGCCTCCTCCCTCGTGCACACCCTCGACTGCGATCCACTCAAACAGAACCCGGGCCATCTCTACCTCTGCCAGCCCCACACCATCCAGATCATCCAGCTCGTAGAGGCGACACCCCCGCCACGCCGCATCTCTTCCGTCATACAGTCTTCCTCGGCCGGCTCATCCTCCAGTGCCTCCTCCTTTCCCTCCACCTCTGACTCTGACGGGGACTGCTCCTCGTACTGCTCCTCCATCGTCACCCCAGACGACTCCTCACATAACCGCGAGCCCGTCCCGTGGACAGACGACACATATAACACGCGCATGAAGCGCGTGCATGCTTGGAGAGACGCCTTTGTCAAAGCAACCTGCGCCGTCCCCGGTACGTCCGTCTCCCCCGTCTCCCCTCCGCCGTCTGACGCGCCCCCAGAGCCACGGATACCGTCCCTCAAACGAAAGTCGAATCCTCATCAGACAGATGACGACACCGTACGTCCTTGCTCGCTTGCACCCTGCGGCCACTCATTCCACCCGCAGGTCTCACATACGTCAAAACGCTCACGCGACGGCCACAGCATATCCAGGCTCGCAGGACACCCTTGTCCCGCCTGTGATACCCCCTTCCCATCCCTCTCGAGTCTGCAAAAACACGGTCGTACAAAAGACATCCCTGAAGCATGCCGTGTCGCAGTCGAATATAATTTTGAGTAACGCCTTGCTGCTTGTCTCTTTTCACTTGACAATCATGATCACTTCATTTGCATTATTGTACGATACGTCGGGACTATTTTACACCTGTCTACTGTACATACATTCCTCATACTGTGTACCACGAGCCAGCCAGGTCAAGGGTTGCATTTCATCCCTTGCACATTATCCGATCCTAGTCCATCTTAATTATACCATATTAATCCACTACTTCTCCCGCTTCAAGTTCCCTCGTCGTTCCACGCTCAAACACCTCGCGGGACACTTCGCCTAGCACACATTAATACAGGCCAACCAGTACAGTCACTGCCTATGGGCACTGGCAGGCACCATACTGTGCCACATCCAGCCATCCGTGACATGGGAATGTCGCCAGCTTTCGTACAGTATTCTGCTGTGGGACGACCTCGGAACTTGGCATATGCCGCCGGGCTTCTCTTTTCTTTGTCCTCCCTCCCACGGCGAGCACGGCCTTGCCAAGGGGGTCCGCCCACCTGATGAGTCCCAGCCGTGTCCTCCTGATTCCCCTCCGGCAATCACTCTGAACAGGTTTTTAGACACAAACGGCTCCGACGTGGCAATGTCCTTCACCGCCTTTGCGATGCGCTCGCCGTCCAACGTTTAGGTTTTCCAGGGTTTTCCCCACAGTGGGCACAACACATCCGATAACGGAAACCCCGAGACCGGTGGGTTTGGGCAGTTTACATCGAACCACTAGTCTGCCGTAACGGGTTTTTGAACTCTAGTGAGGGGGGGGATCCCGCGCCCATTCGCATCACCATTGATCGGTCGTACGTCGCCGTTCATTTTTGCACGTCTTCTTCTTCTAGTTAATACCGTCGATGTCGTGTGTATTCGTTCACGTTGTACACACCCACGCGGAAGTGAAGCCTTGGGGGCGGATGAATCGATCATCGTCTCTGGTGGCACACCTTTTTTTTTCTCTGCCACACCCAAGCGGCCTAGCTATTTAGAGTAATTTTACCGACGAGTGGAGTTGAATTTGTTTCGCGACGTCAATAGTAGGCATGTGATGCTGTCCGCCTGGAGCCCAAGCTTTGGAAGAACGTACACATAATGGACTGTCCCAAAAGATGATCGCCGTGGCGTGAGAGGATGCGCTGGAGCTCTGTGAGAACGAAATGGATCATTTTGTTTGTCAATTCCACCAAAGGGTTGTGTTGACAGGTAAAGTCCGTCAGGCTGCTCGCTTGTATTCTTTCCCTATCTTGCTCCGACCGCGTCGTCCGAGGTGTGCAACCGACTAGCGTTGCTGTGTTCCCATCGTTTGTGGGGATGTAGGCCTGTGTGTGTGTGCGCTGGCGAAACGCTACGTACACGATTAGAACTAGGCTTGTCGTTTCTTCTACAGCCCCCTTGCGACCCGAATCACTTCTTATTTTAGTGACTGACATTTACAGCAAACGGTCTGCTTCTTTCCCTCTGATAGTTGGTCTATTCCCTCGCTTTGACATGTCTTGGTTCTGCGATCTATTCCAATCATGGTTCTAATACGTGCGGCAAGTTTCAATGAACGTGAACGCGAACCACAGCACTGAACCGCAGCACGTTCATGAGAGCGGACACAGGCTTACAGGTGGGACGAGGTGGGAGTGCACTTCTCTTTTCGTGTTTCACATGTATAAACCACTGAATTTGTTCAACGACGCTGCATATTCGTCGCCCTCTCGTTACAAACTTTCCTTCGCATATGCATTCCGTCACGCTCACAATTCTTCAAGGTCACCGAATACGTTGAAGCTGGACTCGAAGCGTGAATCCTCCGGCGGCGTACAACGCGTGCGAGATCGTGTGCACTGCCCCGCCGATGTGAACACCAGCCTCAAAGGTAAACAGCGGAGATGATCATTTAATGTAGCAGAACTTGATGGGGCCCCTGAGCACCCGATAACGCATCGCGCTGCGGCGCCGTCGTGTTCATATCCATATCCTGGGGATGGCAAGAATGGGATGGCGTGGATGCCTCGAGGCGAGGGGGCGGGATGCCATCCGGATCGCCTTGTTCTCTGTGTTTTTCCCGGCGTGAGTATGTTCCGTCGAGAGTCTTTGGAAAAAAGGTTCGGAGGACCGCGGTGCTCCGAACCTTTGAGCGTACCCGCGCTGGCTTGTATGTGGCAACTCAAGGGTGCGAGCACACTGTCAGGCACCCGGACGACGGTGACCATGACCCACTCACGAGCCACATATCGGCTGACTCCCACGAGACTGGGTCTCGCGCATCATTGTGGCATCATGGACGAGGCGTGCAAAGCGGTCGTCATCGTTCTCGTCGCGAGGCATTTTCTTTACACCATATTTTTGTCCATCATGGTACGATGCGTTGCCGTATACTTACGCTTTCTCGGATCTCACTCTTTGTTTCTTTAGAACACGCTTGGGAACCATTCCCATTGCATTTTTAGGCGCGGAACCGGACATCCCGACCTCCAGGTACTGTACTGTGACTCAACCTGAACAAACAATCCCACCCGTGGCGCGGAGTGGCGTTCAACACCCAAAAACGGATCTTAGCAAACGCCTCAAAAACGGAACAGGGTTTCATTTTACGAGTGCGCTCGCCCGTGGTTAAGTGGGCTGGTCGAAATCTACTCACACGCATAGAATTTAGAACTGTATGCCTGGGAGTCCCTCAGTCGTTTCTAATTCCGCCTGGGAATCGGTGTACACCATGGATACAGATACACCGGACGGCGCCACTGGTCGGCGCCACGTTGCATTGTCGAGCGTGGGTCGCGAGAACACGTTGGCCAGGATAAGAAAGGGCACGATCTTCTACCACGACCCTGTGGCGATTCAACTTGGGCCACAGAGCGTCATCCCTGCGGGATCGTCAGCATCACCGATGAGTCGTTCACAATGTGCGCACACCGTCCTAAGTAGCGGAGTTGGACGGTAAAGCCCTTTGTAGAGTCGACCTTTTGTGACTGTACAGGATCCCTGTGAATCTGAGGCTGGCTTTGGGGCCGGGGTGGCCGTCTCGTTTCAGGCTACGCCACTATCTAATGGAGACGTATGGTATGTCCCGCGTATTCACACGATGGGCTCGCAAGGCGTATCAAAGGGAGGAAGGTGCCTTTATATGCGTGCGCTTGATGAGGTAGCGATATGCCTTTGGTGAAAACTCGGGTCGGAAAACTGGGAAGGTCGTCTTTTTTTGTCTAGATTACGGTATATCCGTCCCACTCGGCTTGGAGCGGGTAGCCTGGAAACTTTCAGACCTGAGTCCTCGTTCATGCGTGATCGAACGGCCCTGATCATGATAAAGGAAAAAAAACCTTTGAGACAACGTCAGATGGGCCTACAATCTTGGCGGTGCGTTGATACGACATGACAAAGTTGTGGGGGACCCAAGGTGTTGTATGTACGAGCACTAGGTCCCAGGGCCAGCTTTTCCCTTTGCCCTCCCGTAAGTAGATCGGATCAGAAGTCGACACAATTTGGTCAAAACGAGCTCGAAAACTGCATTGAAGTGCTGTACTTTACCCACGATGCGTTCATATCGCGGCCCATCTATGAAATATTCCTGTGAACCTGCACATGTGTAAAGATCATTTTGACTGACGGGGGCTGCTGCTCAACGTTCAACCTCCGTCGGTCTTGTTCACAAATTGGGAACCACTGCCCTGTGACCTAAAATATGCTCAATGGAGGGTCAGGTTCTGTAATACAGCGTCGTGAGGGGTCCCACAGGGTGCACGTTGTCCATAGCGTTCAAGGGTCTTGGTACCACATTGCGAGTATGGAAGCATGGAAACAGTATCTTGTGATCCTATCTGGAGGCGCCCATGCCACGATTTCTTCCCCCTTTTTTCCCTTCCATTTCGACTGAATTGTCCCTTGCGATTCCCGTTGCTAACGTCGAGCGCGCAATGGGCTCCTCTGGGTGTTTGGGCGAAAAACGACGATCTCTAGGATGGATTGCAGCAACCTTGCCAGTGCGACGTTGTGCTCAGTGTCGTAGCCCGTGAGCAGGTTGGGGGCGCGGTAAAATACTTTCCTTTTTCTGCAAGGCCGGCATTCTCGGGTAACGGGCTCCAACACCGTTCGAGGTCTTGGTCATCCACCACCACGATGCCACCTGTCAAGAGCTCAAGACATCTCCTCCGGACGTCCGATCCTCCCCAAATTCTTCCTCTCAAAGTGTCCGATACAAGACCCGCTTCGACTTCACGCATCCTTAAACGGCGTTGTCGGCTACTTGTCATCCTATTCCTGTCTTCCTGGGCGCTCGTCTGGTTCTACGGCCACAGTCGTCACACCGGGGAGGACCTGCCGGCGAGTGAAGAAATCCCCGCAGATCACTCTTTACCTCCGCTTTACGAAGCCTACCACGACTACGAACGACACCTACCACAGCACAACCTTTCGTTGCCTTTTCCAGAGGGTCGAGATGCGAAATTTTTCTGGGCACCCAATCATGTCACTGGTGGGCGTCGCTTTTGCTCGTTTTCGACCATTTGGTAACCTCTCTCGTAGCCTCGGGGTGGGGAAACGTCATGCAGGAGCTCCTTCTCAACGCTCTCCTAGCACACGAGACAAATCGAGCGTGAGTCGCTCCGAACATCTCGGGGTGGGAAACGAGATGATGATGACCCCCCTTTTTTTCTTGTTCAGGTTTGTCTTTGATAATTACACTTGGGCTCGTGATGGTCCGGAATATGCGGAATTCAATGGCAAGCTGATTCCTGCCCGAATACCCCTTTCCGCGATCATCAGCGGTGCGTCGCCTCTGCGCCCATAGGGTTTCTCGCGCCTGATGGGTACTGGGATGTTTCAGGTCCTATAATTGGCTCTGCATTTGGACATGGAGATCCGACACCGCGTGCCGTTCACAAGGAGTACTTTGAGAAAGTGTGCCCGAATCCGACCATCTTGGACAGTGATGCGGTCGTAAATGGGCATATCAGATACGACAACAACGTTCCTGCGTCGCGGATATTCGACTTGTGGGTCCAGAAGCTCAACTCTATCAATGATCCGTGCGTCGAAATCCAGTTGGGTTCACCTCAACTTTTCGAAATATGGTGCGTTTCGAACGCTGATATTACGCCACGATGACTGAGGACAAACATTCAGGCTATTTGGTTCGACACGGATTCTGTCGATGTGGCCTCGGTTGTCCAAATCACCGGTCCTTCGAAATTTCTCGTGGTCTCCACTGGTTTTGGAAGCGTTTACTCGCAACGCACAACTTTTCGGGGCCACTACCAAGTCTTTCCGATTCCTGCCGTCTTATTTGCGACCGTCATCATCACCCCCGACCCCAACGGAGCTGCACAATGTCGATCCGATCTTACCAGCGTCAAAGGTAGATCCGATCCCAGGCCTCCTTGTGTTGCATATCCGGAGAGGCGACTTTGCCGACCACTGCGCACACCTTGCGAATTGGTCCTCGGACTGGAACGGTTTCAACAAGTTTGCTACTCTGCCGGATAAATTCCATCCTCCGTACGATGGGGGTGGTGGTCAAACGACTGAAGCCAACAGGCAATTCTATTTCCAGCGATGTTTCCCGACGATCGAACAAATCGTGGATAAGGTACGGGAGGTACTTGCTGACCAAAGGAAGACACATGGCGGAACAAAGGATCTCAAGAGGATCTACATCATGACGAACGGTGACGCGGCGTGGTTGAATGGCCTGAAGGATGCACTCATGGGGATAAAGAAGTGGGAATCTGTGACGAGCAGCCGCGATGTGCGGCTTGGTTGGGAGGCCAAGCCCGTCGCACAGGCTATGGATATGTTGGTCGGTCAGCGTGCAGACGTGTTCATCGGGAACGGCGTAAGCACCTTTTCTCCGTCACAGAGCTGCGCGTGTCCAATCCTACTTACCACCGCCGATCCACAGTTTTCGAGTCTGACATCCAATATCGTCATGTTCCGGGTGTTGCGGGAGCTACCGCCCGCAGACACCAGGTTTTGGTGACCGATTCTGGGTGTCGTTCTGACGCCAGCCCGTCGTGCGGGCTTTACCTTTGGAGATAACGCTCGTGCTCGTGTGGCGGTGGTCTGCGATCTCCATGGATATTCCCCGGCGTCCTTGGGATTATACAACGGCTTATGCCGGCGTCTTGACGTTTCCCGCCTCTTATATCCTTCCTTTGGGCATATACCCCCCTTAAAAATACACACGGGTACATCTCAGGTATGCGCTGGCGTTTGTTACATGTGTAGCTTACGCGCGCTCGTCTGCGATGGACTCTTATTAGTCGGTTAGATGGAAGGACGGTCAAGATGTATTGTAACTTTGGCAGGTGCTAGTATATACGCAGGGACGTCGTGGGTCCTAATATTTTCTACAGACGTGCTCGTATGAAGGATTGCTAAGAGCATGCACGTGACGTTTGATAGACATGATCAAAACATATCTATCCACTCGCCACTCGCCACAACTCTCACGCAGTCGTATGCTGCTGCGCTTGGCCGCGATCAATCAATGACACCTTTCACTGTGCCTGTAGGAGGCGTCAACTCGACCAGAGTTCCACGATCGAACTTGTGTGTGTTCTCCAACTTTCAATCACGATTGCAGTGCCACTACTGGCAGTCTGACAGATCGCGATGCGAAATCGATGCCATGGGGCTGTTCTGTGACACCACCTTCTAGTGTCCGCTTGACAACTTGATATGGTGCATCTACTAGGGGCGTGGACGCCCCCTGCTGCTCGATTTAGCTATTGGCTATATACTTTCTCCTTGCGCGGCTTGCGAGAACGCTCGCCTGCAATCCCGGAGGAGGTAGTGCCTAGATGATGATGCCAATGATAATGATGCTGATGACGACGAAAACGGTGGGACTGTGTGTGGGGATTTCGGTCCACAAGTCTCCTCCGCGGACGATCTCAGGCTAGACGATACGCCGCTTCCCGCGATGCTCGTGTGATGATCGTGTTGTCAGCATCCGCGTCCGTGTTTTTTTTAGTATTTACCCTCGCTATTTTGTCGACGGATGTCGGACAATGTCATGTCGCTTTCGCTTCTCGTCGTCGTGTCATCGTCTTTCATTCCTCCCCCTGAAAACGACGATCGGTGGTTTCCTGGGCTACCGCCTCCGAGACCGTCGCGGTTTCGGGGACTGCTACAGGATGTAAACGCCACGATCGCTCACCAGGTCCTGGTTGCTTCGTTCTTTCAGGGTCGGTGCTAGACAACCAGAGGTACTCGAGATGACACTTTCCCGGGAATCGGACGCGTGCCTCGCTGCGTGGTAGTTGGTCCCACGCAATCAGGGTGACATTCAAGAGGACGTTGACAATCCAGATTGGCGACGATGGTCCACGCTAAGAAAAGGTCAGTCTCATCGTCTTGAAGGGATGGCTTTGCGTGGGGTGGACCCTCGTGAGTCGGATGTTTTGATGATGGATGTGTCCGCCCGTCGCGTATTCCATGCACGGCGTTCTGTTCGTGATGACAAGGTGAACCCAGCAATTTCCCATGTTTTTCTCACTCAGCAAGGCAAGGAGATGAACCTCCCATCATATCGTTTTCTCTCCACTGACAAATCTGTCGCAATCAGATGATGGTTCCGGCAACCGTGAACGTCTTGAAAGGTGTTGATTCAAAGGGGACGAGCCTGACTAAGTAACTTGTCCTGTTCGGCGCCCGCACTGTGGTGCGGGTTATTCAAGGAGCCTCTAGTGACGTAGATCCGAGTGCATCAGCGCGATCATAACATGTCCACACGGACAAGCATGGAGACAACACAAAGTAGGCTTCTTCTGCTCCAGAGGTTGTCATCCGCAGTTTCTCAAACAGGTTGCTGATCACAGGGCGCAGCTGATCAACCCATGAGAAACGGATGTGAGGATGATTCCCGATGTTCCTGGAGATCTTGATACCGCACGAGATCCATGCATGCTCTCGAGCACTGGTCATGTATGGTATTCCTGATAGGACAGGCGCCATTTTCGCAAGGGGAAGGTGGTGTGGGGTGGGAACGAACCCTACCGCCATCTTTGTGCGTCATGGACGAGCACGTTTCGCGAACTGAGATTCTTGACTGCGGACACATGTCAACTACCTTTCCGGTGGCGTTGACGCGTTTGTTCAAGACTCAAAGGATACGACGTTCAGAGGTGAAGTCCTTGTCTGACGTATGTTCCTACGGCAAGGTTAAAGTCCACAGATAATGCGGAGTATACACCTTTCCCCGAGTGCACCTCCCTGGCATACACAGGTTGAGCGGGTCGACTGACAACAATGACAGCGGCGGGAGAGTATGTCACGGATATTCTTCTCCGCGAGCAACCCTGAGCGGCTAATCCATTCTCCCAGGCCAAATGAGTTTTCGTTTTTCCAATGGCATAACGTAGGTGCAGGGTGTTACCGTATCGACGGAGCCCACCAGCTTTTTTTCGTTGGACTGTCACTGCTGGATATGTAGTGCAAGCCTTGGCTGCCGCATCTGCAATGACATGATGAACGTAAAACGTTATCTCCTGACTGCTTAGCGCTTATCAGTGGTTGCATCGAGTAGGTGAAGCGAACGGACTTGGTTAATCTATATACGTAACAGGGTGTGAAGCAGACTATCTTCCTGCTTATCTTGGTCTTCCTAGCCTAGGGCAATGTTGACATCCAGAGGTGCAAACTACAGAAGCTCCACCAGTCGATTAGTCTAGTTCAACTCTAACCCTAACCCTACAAGCACACAGTCGGCCGTTTTGCCGAGTCGGAGATCAAATTTGGTCGACCAATCAACCCCTGCACAGCCCTCCGCGCACGTGATGTTGCTTACAACTTCAGCTGACACTAACTTCCGGGGTCGTGCAATGCTCGACTCCATAATCGGATAGGGGACGAGGCGGTGTCGGGGCCTGGGGGAAGCACACACGTTGAACTGCCACTCATGACTCTGCAAAATCCGCGGAATGACCTGCAGCATGAGATACCGCAAATCGTTTCAGGATCTTGGTCTCGATGTTACGAGAGAAGTCAATGCTAGTGAACACATCACATCGTCTGTCTGAAAAGTTCCTGCATGACCAAAGTCCCATGTTGCGCATTAGCAATTTCGTGTGAACGCGTGGGTATACGACCACTCTGAAAGGCAAATCCCGGTCGCGTCTGTCTAATCCTCCTTGTAAGCCTACGCTATGACGCGACTGATGAGGCGGTCCCTCATCTCGCGTTGGATATAAAAGCTACGATCGTTATCTCTCGAGCATCGCGACAAACATTTCCCTTTCAATCAGCCTAGCGACATCCAGGTGCATCCACGCCAACATTGTGCACAACCTCGGTCCGCTCCATAAACCAATTCCTTTTATACGATCAGCTTGTTCAGCAACCCCGATAATAATGAATTCGGACAAGAGCATTCAAATTATCCCGCGCCTCAGCAACGAGCGGGGCCATGCAGATCATGGTTGGTTGAAGACCTTCCATTCGTTTGCTTTCGCCAGGTTCGTGCATATGGGTCGTCCCTGCCAGTCAGCTCCAAACTGAGTATCAAATTCTAGTTATCATGACGCTCGCCACGAGTCCTTTAGTTCCCTTCGCGTCCTCAACGAGGACCGCGTCGCCGCCCACACAGGGTTTGGCACACACAGTCACCAGCATTATGAAATATTCTCCTATGTCATCAGCGGTCAGCTCGAGCAGTAAGCATCTCTCAATCTCTTGCATCGCTATCACATCATCGATGCCTCTTTCGGACAGCCAGGATTCCATGGGCAACACGGAGATCCTCTCCCGCGGTGCACTCCAGCTGACCTCCGCGGGAACAGGAATCTCACATTCTGAGAAGGCACACGGAGGAAATGAAGCTTATTTCTGTCAGATCTGGGCGTCGCCTCGTTCTGGACAAGGTCGCGGCAAGCCTGCCTATTTCACGAGGTGTGTGTGCCCATATCCGACCGTTTCCCCCGATCTTGATCTCTCCCGCATGTAGACACTTCACGGACGAGGAAAAGAAGAACCGTTTCGTTCTCATTGTCGCCCCTGATAACGCTACGGGGATTTCTCTTCGCAGAGAAGACAGCGGGCCTGCCCCGATCCGTTCGGAGCTCCGGATGTACGCCTCACTGATGTACCCAGGCGTCTCGCTCGTCCAT
>JBBPNN010000330.1:0-29671 GCA_038090935.1 Hortiboletus campestris
GATCGGGATCAGGATCGGGAACATCAACATGCGACGGCATCTGCACCCGCCTTGCATCCTGGCATCGACTCCGCACCCTCACGCTCCGTCAGCCACGCCCAGAAACACTCCGCGTCCTCCTCGATTGGACACGCAACGAATATGAGCGGGGTCATGTCATTCCCATGCTCATCGTCGAAGGGTCGCTCGACCGGCCCGACATTCGGTTCTTTGCGCAGTGTGCTCGAGTGTGTACCAGGGTGGAACTCGTGGGCATCCAGGTCCCCATCACAGCGGTTGGTTGACGCGGCAGTCTTCATTTCTCCTGTCGCTGGCTTCATTGAAAGCGTCATATGCATGCTATATCATTCATGGTTCAACGTCCATCCTTTCCTGGATTTTGCACTATCGTGTTGGATACCTCATCATCTGTATCCTTACATATGAGGCCGAAATTGGGCGTACATACTGTAACAATAGATGGACATGGCAAATCGTCACGACTCCATCATAGGGAAGGGAACGAGTTGCTGTGCCTTGAAGCTTGGTGCAGATGTTCCATGTCACTGACATTGACGGAAAGCTCTAGACATTCTGGCCCTCTGATCACAACTGCTGCGGGTGAGAATGTCAGATGGGCAAAGAAAACAGCTTCAAAATAATATCAGAAGAGGTCTTTCTAATCTACGCCGAAGCTCAGCAACAGCTTCTAGTTGATTATCCTTTTGGACAAAACTCATCGCGGAAAAAAAACGACGATCAAGCGAAAACGACGAGCTCACCTTACGCCCTATAACTGAATCGCATCAACGGTGTGCGTGAACGAAGATTCCTGCAGACCTAGGACGTGAGCAAGCGGTTTGAGACGTATCGGATGGAAGAAAAGTATCAGGAGGGGTGCCCGAGAGTTTTGAGCTGTGGCGGGCCTTTTCGTCATGGGGATACGAAGACCGTCGTGAAAGAACATCATGCAACAAGACACAAGTAACACGGGTATTTACCTTGCGGCTGACTTCGTAGGGGGCAACAGGAAAAAAACGAGACACAGGTTTGTCAGACTAGATAGTAGACGATTAGTCCTCACGCTCACGCTGAGTCGAAGAAAAGAAGAGTCAGAAATAAGAATAAAAACAGCCAGGAGATGTCGTCAAAAGCCCTCTCATAAAGGGACTTCAGGCGGTAACTCCATAAATACATCATGCTCGAAAAATCAAAGCGCCAAGGGCGATAAAGTCAACTCGTACACTCACCTCCATTGTGGTATCGCCCAGCAACGACGATCGGTCAAAGCACATCTACTAAGGGAAGATGGCGTGAGCATTCGATCATTACACGGTATCAAAGTCAAAGTGGTTCAGTGGATTGACAGATAAAGGGTAAGAGCATCGTGCTATATCGCACTCAGAAACTCTAGTTTGAATGACAAAAAAATTCATCCCGCATAGCAATCTCGCCTTGAAAAGTAACCTTGACTTACCATTGCTTGGAAATGATGCTTCAACAAGAAGAAAGCAGCGCCGCAGCATCTATGGAAGGGTAGTGAGATACAGTCCAGTGAAACTGAAAACATGCAAGGGTCAGGGTAACTATGACAAATAGGACACATCGCGTCACAATGCACGGACGCTCGCCAGTTGAAAATGGTATTTTCATCGCGCAAATGAAAAGCCCAGAAGCTGCAGAGGACTCACATGTATACTCAAGCTACTTCCAAACGAAACGGCAAGAAGCGCGAAAAGACTGCATCGTACACCTCGCGCTCGCGGAATCGACGCGGATGGAAACAAGAAACAAGAGTTGTAAGGAAGAAAAATAACGCAAAACCAGTTATGTAGGGGAGGCACTCTGGATGCACGTGACCATACTTCACATTTTCGGGCAACTTACACCCCTGTCGCTCGTCGAGCACGGGCTATAGTCATGCATGTCGTGGCGATCAGTACAAACACATAAAATACACATCATTTACAATATGTCACCAACGAAAACTTATAGACCGCGGTCCGATTCCGATGACAGAAAGTCAAAGAATCTCCTCGTACTCGTTTGTCACGCTGCGTCATGAGCTCGGTGCGGGCTCAACAACTTCTTGTTTCTCCTTGTTGAGCAACGCTATCGTCTCGTCCGACAGACCAAGGTGGGCCTGCACGATCGCGGGTGGCATCAAAGCAAGCCACTTGGGGTGTCAGGAACGCGTCAGGACACATCACGACCAACGTGTTCATAGAACGCCCGGGTAAGAAGACTTTATATCATCCGTGCGTCGTACTGGAGATGGTTACCAGTCTTGAATATCTCAAATAATTTCAGAGGCGTGTTTCTGGTGTCTCCACGTAGTCTCCTGTGAAGCATGAGTAAGGTTACGTCGAGATTGCGAAACGGGCTCACCGTAGGATGCAGGTACATACTCGCTTACAAGTAAAAGTCCCATTCGTCTTGAGCGGGGTGCCACATGACGTGAGTAAACGATAGAGGGACGCTTCAAGAAATACGTACGTGCAGCTCTCTGCAATCGAGCATCATGATCAGAAAGCAGAACAAGCACAAGCATAGATTCTCATCTCATCGCGCCAGGTTCCACGACGACCTTTACGCTTCCGCCGCTGAGCGGTGTGGCTGGCACTTGCGACAGCGGGTATGAAAATGGGTTAGGTGCCGTGCCCTGAGGCTCTGAAGGTGCTTGCGAAGTAACAGGAGGAACTGGATACAGAGAGACGTCCTGAGTTGCTTTTCTCCACCCAAAGGTGATTAATAGGACACACCGGCAGGAAAGATATAGAGCCCGCGGGATGGTATCTCGTTAAACGCGGAAACAGTGCTTGTTTGGAAATTTACACTGCGGTCCCGACGAATTTCTTCGCGTTCTGGTCATGGGCGTCACTTGAGCGTATCTGCTGAGTACATATACTCACTACAAATCGCTCAATACTTCTGGTGACGTTTACCTCTAGAGTCTTGTACCAATACAGCTCACTGTCGGTGGATCTCTTGAGCATCGAAAACGGTATCCCAGCGATTCAGGTTAGCGTATGGCTCCAACCTCAAGGCGCATATTGACACCCGCGATTTCTACCAGACAGTGAACATGAGCCTGAAATTTCGTTCCAAGGCACGCCCAACTCACCCGTCACAATAGGCATCACTTCCACTACACGCACACGATGCTAACGTTCAAACCATCATCAACGAAACTAGATCGACGCACTATTATGTTACCTAGCCCAACCGTCCGTCTGCATACGTTCATGTCTGAGCGCCATCAGCCACTTCGCGTTCGGACTAGCATGATGTCAACATTCAACCTCGTCGCGAAGACAAACGAAGCCTATCTTAGATATCGCCATTTTATGTTGCCGGGTGTGCCAGTAGGTCCGCGGTTTGCAGTTCCACGTGGATGTTTTGAGGACCAAGGACGGGATCACCGAGACCCCCTCGCACAAGCTCCGGTACAATGTTGCTGTCGGGAGTCCAGAGGATGTCATCTGGATCGTCGTTGGCATAGAACTGTCGGGCCCGTAGCTGCAGCAGCCAAGGTGGAACTTGCAGTAGAACTCGACGAGGAACTAGCCGTCGTACTAGCAGCGGCCGAGGTACTATTTTCCGTACCATTGCTCCAGCTAGACGCGGAAGAATAACTTGCGATGCCAGGCACGAACGAGGGTGTGAGAATACCTTGGTCATGTCAACTGTCGAAGAGCGGATAAGTCGTGTAGTTGAATCCGTTGAGGTCTAAAGGGAGGAATCGACACCTCTTGATGTGACGACCTTGCTCTGCACATCATAGTCTGAGAGCTGCCATCCTAGCGCTGGTTTCAGTGGCTGGGAGCATCCGAGCCTCCAGGAGAATGACCAAGGTGGTTTGTCTGAGAGTCACTAGGCATTCCCCGTTCGGGCGCTAGATCTGGAGAGGACAAGGTTCCCTTCAATTTCGAAGCCTCACTGGTCCTTTGGACGAGCGCACCGCGCCACATACCCCCGTCTGGAGAGAGGAGTGACCATCATGGCTGACAAAAATGCCGCCGAGGAGCTACGATGGTCCGAGCTCGTTCAAAACCGATGAATACACATATAGCAGATGTCAAAGAGGCCACATTGCACCAGGAAAACGCAATGTGGCGTAGGAGAATGTGCAAGAATGACCAGGACCATCTGTCGAGACCCGATGTCTTTTCCGATTCCGCCTGCTGTAAATGGCTCGTAATGGCAGGTGGCATACGAGGAACAGAAAGATGCTAGTAGAATTGTTAGATCGTCGTTTCGAAAGAAAGACGGTACATTCAACAGGGGAGTATTCCAACAGTTGAACCCTTGTCCAGGATCCGAATGGTCTGGCCCACTTCGGAAAACCAACTCAAGCCTTTGTCGAACTTTCCGAAGCCTCTCGCGATGGGATACTCGACTCGCCGTGCAAATGAGGTATAAGGCAGGGCCTGCACATGTAAATGTAGGTGCTGCACGCTGTTAAATGGAGGGATATGGAACCCCATCCTTGAACGGAGGGAACGAGACTGAGCGTGACATTGGGGAAAATGCAAAAAGTATTCACTTGCGGTGTGTGTGAGGCACTTGAAGTTTGTCTAGGATATCGTTTCCTATACTCTCCATACGTCTTACTTGAACATGGCCTGAGTAAGAAGTATGGAGAGCAATGGGCAGAATCATACCTATATCGGCATCTTGTCTGGTCAGTTTCTTTACACTACCTGTCAGAAAACTGTCAGAGAAACACTGTGGGCCGACCGGACTGACTAACTGATATGGACCTTCGGGATCAACTGGATATGATGAAGGCACGCGGGTCGACGGTCACGAAAAGCCAAAAAGTCTGCATCCTAGAAGAAGTTTGAATCTACCCAACCACATAAGTAATCTAGAGATGCTTACCTCCCACACGATATCAAAAGCATCACGATTGCTCGAGTATGCCTGACAAAAAATGCAATGTTCATCGATAGGACGAGGTTTGGACGCCTTCGAGTTCAGACTTGATCCCTGTTGAAGGCTTTTGGCACAGAACTGGCTTTGCAGCGCAAGCCATGAAAATAAAGCTAAAGCCATGTTACACGTTGTTGAAGTTGACGCCGTGGATCACCAAAGAAGGCAACCCATCCACAACAACAACGCCCTCGGCCATTTCAATCGCGAGCACGCACATGTATTGAACTCTCTGAGATACTACCGTCGCTCATTTCCACCCTCTGATAACCGTTCAGGTCTCAGCCCGAGTGCGCCATGTCGACGTCTTCCGATGCAACCCAACCAACCTTGTTTGGCGATGAATCCACCCTGGCTACGGACACCACTTTTGATGTCTCCCTGCCTGCGTCGTCCGATCCCACCGAGCCCGGTGAGATAGCGGGTTGTTCCCATTTTGCCGTCTTGCTTGCAGATTCACGCGCAGGTGACGGCGTGCTGAACAAGTACAAGACCGTCGTGGCATGGCATGCACGTAGGATACAGGATACCTCTCCCCCTGCAAAACGGCGAAAGGTGTGTCTTTGCTTCCACCGTTACCTTTGGTCCCTGGCCATGCCCGCATAAGAACACTGCACACGCGCGTCCCTGACTTCTTGCCCACTTAGGTCTCCGCGCCCACCTGTGATACCTGCAACGCAACCTTGTCGCGCCCATTCGCCTGTCTATCCTGTTCCTTTGCAGGCTGCTGGCAAAGCGGACACGTCACCAGTCACCTCCACGAGACAGGTCACTCTTTTTGTACGTCCATCTCATCTCCGGTTCCGATCTTCCCCCAACCCTCACATTGCCTCTGACCCGTGCCTGGCACCCCATCTCGCTACATTCGCTATCCAGGCGTTGACACCAGATCTGGCTCGGTCTTTTGCGCAGATTGCGACGATTTCATATATGACGCCACCATCGACGCTGCGCACCTGTCGATCGCCATTTTGATCGAGGAAAATATGACTCGATTCCAAGGTGGGACGGCATCTCTCCGACATACTTCCCGGTCGGTGATCTCATTTCGTCCGTAGTGGCGAAAAGGGCAAGAGAACCTTATCAACCTTGGACCCCGAACGAGAGCGAATCTGCCGTCCTCAAAGAGGCGACCGTCCTCCCTTGCCAAGGTAGATCTCCCTGTTCCCCCCATGTAGTTGACCGCTCAGCCCAACTCGAGGTCGTCGCGGTCTCCTCAACCTCGGACAGACGTGTTTCCTCAACGTCATTCTCCAATGTTTCATCCACAATCCACTCTTGCGAAATTATTTCCTCGGCGATAGGCACAATACGAGGCTGTGCAAGCATGCGGATTGTACTTGCTGCGAGATGGACAGCCTGTTTTCAGAAGTAAGTGATCTTTCTATAACGAACCAACTCTGCCCCCGGGCCATCCGAAAACCCAATCTTGTGAGACAGGATCTGGGATCTGACCAACACTTTCCTTTTTTGCTTTTTTTGCTTTGGTACCCAGGTATACTCTTCGAATCAGGCGCCATTCGGACCTACGTCGTTTCTCGCCACGACTTGGAAAGTCTCGGCAGAAATGTCAGGTTACTCTCAACAAGATGCCCACGAATTTTTTATCACCGCGCTCAACCAAATTCACGGGACGTGCCGCGGATCGACGAATATCTCGTGCAACTGTATCATCCACCAGACATTTGCGGGACAGTTGCAAAGCGATGTGACATGTGAGCGGTGTGGGAACATGACGAGCACGGTCGATCCCATGTTGGATATCAGTTTGGAACTGAAAGGCAAGGGTGGGGAGGTTGGTTCAGGGGAGAATACATTGGCGGGGTGTTTGAGGAGGTGCGCCGATCGACGTCGCGTTTTCAAACGCCGTGCTTATCCCATTCGGTCTGCTAGATTCACCAAGCCCGAAAAGCTCGGTGCGAAAGAGTACAGTTGCAGTAAGTGCACCAAGGCGCACGAAGCGGTCAAGCGTCTGAGCATACGCAAGTTGCCGCCCGTGCTCAGCTTTCAGTTCAAGGTGTGCTCGCTTGTTTGATGAAGTCTGGCTTTTGCGGATAAACGTGTACGGGTGTGACAGCGCTTCGAGCACAAGACGGCCTCAAAGGCCGTCCCGCAAAAGATCGACACGCCAGTTCGGTTTCCGGCATCGCTTAATATGGCACCGTACACGACGCTCGTGATGAACCACACGAGCAAAGACGGAGACGGATCGACGTGAGTGTCTTCCGAGCGTTGTTTTCCGACTCTCTTTTTTTAGTGATAACTGACGATGAATGATGAACGTGACGCCCATATAGGTACCCAGGACCGGATACGATGTACGAGTACGACCTGTTTGCGGTGATCAACCACGAAGGTCAGATGGACAATGGTCACTATACCAATTTTGCGCGGTTTCGGGACGAGGTGGGCTTTTTTTTCTTCCTTCGATGAGGGTGTTCTGTCGCTAAAGTGTACGCAGTGGTATCGTTTTGACGACGACAGGTGCGTGTCTGGTTATAGGCGCCACGGAATGACTGACAAAATGATGCGTCCCCACAACTTTTTCGACACGTAGGGTGACGCCCTCCAACTTGGGTGCCTGCCTCAACTCGAACGCATACATGTGCTTCTACGTCAAGCGTCACCTCGACTACAAGCCGTACATGAAGCCGACATATCGTGTGACGAGAGACAACGATATCGTACGTGAACAAGAACAAGAAAAGCTCAAAGAGATGGCGAGGATGAAGGAGGTGGACGATGCACTCATGGCGACCATCGCCGGGGATTGAGACGGCTTGAATTAGAAAGAGTTAGGGGAAAGGCTCTTCAATATACGTTCACGTTGTTATCTAATAGCTGGTCTTTGTAGGACAAGTACTGAATACGTATGTGTCGTAGCTCGAGTTCCCGAGTTTGTATATATGTATGACGAGAGGGGCTAGGGATGGTTAAATAGAAGAAAGTAGCGAGGAGAAAGGCAAGCAGAAAGCGCGAGTTCAACGACGTAGAAAGAAATATATCACAAGGCCAGGTTCTGTATGTATGTATTCCAAACGGGGTCCGTATTTGGATCATTAACGGGTTTCATATCATGGGGAGGGGACGTGGAATGTTTGGCGGGTGGAGGGAGGGGATTTAGGGAATGATGTCATAAAGTTCGTCATCCCGTATTCGGATTTCTACTACCTCGACCTCATAGTCTGTCATGGAGGACGTAGTGGAGGACCAAGAGTTGGAGATGAAACCTCTAGAACCAGGAGGAGAAGTGGACGCAACGTCTGTGGGGAAAAATACCATCACATGTTTAGTCCAAATCAGCTAATCACGACAAGAAAGAAACGGGCTGACATCGATCCTTGATATAAGGAGGGACGAAAAGATCCTGTTTAAAAGGAGTACGCCGTTTAGCGTCAATGCCTCTCAGGGAAAAGCAAGTCAAGTCAAGACCAACCTGATTCCATACAAATCCCTGACTCTTCTGGATGGTCAAGATGGGACGGAGTGTGCGTGTCGGGCGACGGTCACGCTTGCGATGGCGCCTCTTGGGTACTTCCGGCTCCGGATCAACCGCGCGCTGTTTTCCTTTGATGTCCTTTTTGAACTGAGCGGGGTTCTTCTCGTCGTTGGAGGCAGGGGATGGGGTGCGGGTGTGGCGATCGGCTCCATCGATCTCCATGTTCTGGACGTGGGTGTCGTCTTGCGAGTCAGACGCAGTCACAGTGCCGGCGAGGTGGTCGAGGGTGTGGTCATGGGTGTGGTAGTCCTCTCCATCCTCGGAGCAGGAGTCGTCTTCAGAGCCGCTATCGGAGTAGTCTTCGTCGTCCTCGTCGTCCTCGTCGTCGTAGGGGATCTGCTCATAGCAGGCCCAGGTAGGAGGCGAGGCAGCACGGCCGATAGTACGGCGTCTAAAGTAGGAGGAGTAGGGCGAGTTTGGGGTGGATATGGCTGTTGGGCTGCTCATTTGGGGGTTCAGGCGAGGTCGGTGTGCGAGGTGGAGGTGCACGAGTCAAGTCAGGTCACGACTCACCGTGATCTATGTGAAGAGTTGCCGTCGCCACAATTGCCTTTTTCGGTCGGTCTCTCCTTCCTCGATGGCCAACTCAAAGTATGCCTACGTCCGCAGCTTTGAACTCCCAGACCCGCTCCTGCAAGGCTGTTTTCTGGTCTGTCGTATAGACGGACACTCGTTTCATCGGTGAGTGATCAGGCGAATCGAATCGCGCCAGCTCATCCGATACAGCTTCTCCGAGGAACATGCATTCACGAAACCAAACGACGAGCGTGCTCTGCAACTCATGGACCGTGCAGCCAAAGACCTCATGTCCGAATTCAAAGACATCGTTCTCGCATTTGGTGAATCTGACGAGTTCAGGCAAGCACGTCGCCCATCCTCCAAACACATCTAATCACCCAACCAGCTTTCTCCTCCGAAAGTCCACCAATCTGTATAATCGCCGCCACGCAAAGATATTATCCACTCTCACATCCTATTTCACATCGTGTTATATATTCCACTGGCCCCAATATTTTCCGGATACCCCGTTACGGTATCCCCCCTCTTTTGATGGCCGGATCGTCTTGTATCCCGACGAGCGTGCGATCCGTGATTACTTCGCGTGGAGACAGGCCGATAGTATGTCCCCTTCGCCCGTTATTTCTGTTCTCGTCGGCGCTGAGCGGAGCTGCGCGTCAGCATCACAGCACACATAAATAATCTCTACAACACCGTATTTTGGGCTCTTGTTCAACAGGGCGGTCAGACGACCACCGAGGCGCACGCTACTCTGAGGGTGGTGTCTACTGTGTGTTCAGACAGAGGGCCGGCTGACTTGATTTTAGGGCACCGTCTCTGCACAAAAGCATGAGATATTATTTCAGCGATTCAAGATCAACTATAATGATATTTCGGCACGATTCAGGAAAGGAAGTGTGGTGGTTCGTGAGAAGGTGAGGTCCCGTGAACCGTGACGCCTCAGCTTGTAATGATGGATGCCAGGTCAGCGAACCCGAAACGCCTCAAGATACCGGCGACCTACCCGAGCCCATCACAATACAAGAAAGCGAGATTACCCGAATTCCGCCAAAGGCAAGTCAACGCGAAAAGCCGAAGATGACGATAGAACTTTTGCACTGTGATATAATTGGAGACGAGTTTTGGGACGCACGACCGCACTTGCTTGCTCGTTAGCATCCATTGTACGTCGGTTAACATGCCTAGATTATCGATATTGCATCCTGCTTAGCCACGTGGTGTCAGGGGGCAAACAGCCCCTGACTTCTCCGTATGCTGCAAACTTTATAAGATCGCTCAAATCTCAAACAGGCAAGTGAATCTGAAGTCGCGTAGCACGCTTCAGGATAATTTTCCCTCGAGTTTTGCACGTACTCCGTGTGACGATCGAGCAGTACATTGGCCGGCTTTTGGGCCATCGTCAGTGCGTTTGAGTCGTGCAGCCTTAGCGATCGATTCTACATAATCGTTTTGGACAGTGGAAGACGGATGGCAGTCCGACCAACCTCAGCGATCATGCTCACGAGCACATAGATCGACCCACGACCTAGGAAATCCGGTCTCGCTCACAGCACGCCACTCTGTGGAGGTTTCGAACTCATTTTTGTGTGTTCCAAGCAGTCCATACCACGCCCACGGCGGGGTTTTCACGGATCCACCCACTCAGTCTGAGCCAGGAATTACGACACATCTACCTGAGAGGCTAATCAGATGCTTTCGGTCCAAATTTGATCTATCGACTGCCAAACATGGCGGTAATGTGACTATTACGCGGCCTCCAATTCAGCTACCCTCTTCAATGCTTCCTCGACAATGACTTCAGGAAACTCGTACTGGATCCAGTGCCCCGCACCTGGGACCATGACCGGTCGAATGTGAGGGTAGGGATAGATATCTTCCACAAGACAGAGCTTGTTGATCGCAGGATCTGCAACCACGACCGTCACCTTCCATTTCGCAGGTACGGCATTGAAGTAATCGAAAAAGTACCACGGTCGATTTTGCTGTCGGGAATAAGCCGATTCGAATCAGTAAGGGTCCATCAGGCATAGGTAGCGCTGGCGGTGTCTTACGCTCAGGATACCATGTACAGCATCGATGGAACACAGACGTGTTCCGAGCTCCCTATAGAGGCTATCTTCAAGCGTCCATAGAGGGTTTTCGGTGCCATGAGCTTCTGCCGTTTTGATGTTGATGCAAGAGTCGGTAAACATATCATCCAGGAAATCAAGCTTCTCTGGCCCCTGTTGCATAGGAGGATCGACAAGGAGGATCGCTGTCGGATGTGATGCGGGAAGATGCGGGAAGAGACTCAGAGCCGTGGCTGCGCCCACGGAATGACCAATGACCAGGGAATAGTTCCTTGCCTCGAGATATGGACGGAGGTCTTTCGTGATGGAACTGAAGTGGTAGTCTGTCGACACTCTGCACCCATGCCCGACGAGATTGGGAGCGGTGACAAAGTAACCTGATCACTTGGAGCACAGTGATCCAATAGAGCGATTGAGTCGTACCTTGAGCGGCCAAAGAGGACGCAACACGATGCCACGTATGCGAGGATGATGTTAATCCATGGATCAAAAGTGCATGTTTGGTGGCAGTAAGCGTACCCCACGTTGTAGCGGAGGAAACGCTGGTCATCATGATAAGGGAGCAATGGGATTGAGGGCTCGCACCGTTTCGGCACAGAACCCACACTGATGAATGCTAAGGTTGTGTTTGTTTGGTGACTGTCAGGGAAGAAGAGAGGATGATCTCAGCCTCAGCCCAGAAAGAATAACATTGTTCCCTCGGATCTCCTTCCGTACGGGGGCAGTCCGCAGGCCATTAAGCCTATCCTAGCCTGAGTTTGAAAGTCCATTTTAGGTCCTCTTGTCTCCGTGCGCATTCTCAATGGAACTATTTTTATCGTCAATGAAGCCATGTCAGACCTTTGGGCTTGTAGGTTGTTGTTTGGTGACTAACCGCTCCGTGCATCGCTTTGGCTTCAAGGAACCATGGGTACATCCACATATGCAACACTCCATCCAACGTCTCCACTCCATTCGATCCGTCCTGTGGCAATCACAGCGTGGAGCACATACGGATAAACGTACCGTTTGCGGTGTTTTGGACTTGCGCGTCATCTCAGGCGACGTTGACAGGTTTTTCGGGATCTTGAGCTCGTCATTCCAGCATTATGAGCATGATGAGATATCCCCATTGTTTTTATTTACTTTTATTTTTATTTGTTTCATCCCTGCATCGGTAGTCACACTAAACAAACACAACCTATCATGATATCCTCTCTTCTCGGTCGGTGTGCGGAAATGCCCTAAACTCGGCCTCAAGTCCAGATCTGATCATTCTCGATCTCAAGTTGCTAACCAGTTGAACCTCTGGGGCCCCTATATAAGGCAGATGATGTGGTTTACGAGCTCCAGGTCAAAACGATTCTGTGGTTGAGGATTGCCCATCCATGTCCCATCCCATCTTGCCACGCTGCATTATTTGCTCCCTCTGCAAGTTGCATTTCTCCCAGCAGGATACCAATCCAGGACAACATCATCCCTTACCTTCCGAGCTCACGAAAGAACTAGAGGACTCGCGGAAATTCTCATTAAACTCGGTATGCATCTTGCGTCTGCTTGTCCGCCCTTGATTGAGCCAAGTTCTGGTCGGGTAGCTCATGACCCTCCTCACGTGAGTCCTTCTGAGGCCCGTACGTATCAGTTCATTGCTGACATTCGTTCTTACATAGCGTTCTTACTGTCTCAGGATCTAAATCTATGCTGCCAGTGGCTCTGGCACTTCTCATTTACACCATTAGTCTTCGTCTCATTGTCAACACTTGCTTCCTCCAAGTAAGCGCTCCTTCCCAACGGCCCCCCGTTTTTCGCGATCTCATTCTTCCCTAAGAATTGTCCCTCCCTGTTGAGGTTTCTTCATGCCATACCCCTCCTTGGTACCTTCTGCATAGCCGTCCTCGAGCTTGTCCTTGGTGTGCAATCCCCTACCATTGCAGTCGTCGTCCTTTTGTTGAGCGTCTTACCACTCATCACCACGATCATTCATCATGGAAGGCGGTGTATGGAACCGACCATGGTGGTATTGCCAATCAGGTTGCAGGACCCATCAGCTACCATGTCGAGTTCTGCCGATATGATGGTTTCGACCAACAATGTGGTCGAGGCAGGTAGACGTGACATATGTTGATGTCGTCAACAGCAACCTCAGAGAATAACTAGCATGTATTCGATCCCGGTAGTTTACGAGTCTTCTGTGCAGTTTGGAGATGCGTGTGGTAGATGCTCATAGAATCATTTGCCCCACGTCTTCTCCCCCGTACGTCTAAGGCGTGAACCACAAACCGCTGCGATTAGGTGTCCACGCAACTAATTGTTTGAGTAAACATGTGGAATCAGCACATTGGGTGAGTATTGTTATTCACTAAAGCTGGACAGACCACATGAAATGCGTATCACCATACTCATACAGAGCGCGGGCCCACGACATGTCCAAGGATACACTCAAATAACAGTAAATGACCTGTGTGCAGCTGCCTATTCCTGTACATTCACCTACTATGATCGGGGTCTCCCCTTCGGAATAGGATGTTCATATTGGGAGTCGGCATCGGCGTTTGGACTATGCTCAGGTGATGTCCTTGGCTGCACAATGCTGAATATCTCGATCGCACTTGTATCGCGCGACTGCCATGACATGAATGAATCAGTGTCAATCACTTGACTGGTCTCCAGAGTACCTCAGTGCCGAATGCATGGAATTGAGGGAGCTCGTTCCAATTTTTTGAATAGGACACTGGAAAATCTGTACATGGGTGCCCTGTCTCGCCCGCCGGGCGAAAAGCCGACCTGTCCCTGTACGTGACACTGCCCATGAGGGAAAGCAGGACAGTGCCCGATATCATCATTGCCATAGCATGGATCCATCGAACAAGAGTCATGTTTGACGGCAGTAAGTGAACCTCAGATGGGAGTGGCGCTGAATGTAGTGGCAACTGATTGCTATTCTGCGAGGGATTATCCACGACAACATGTATGCGTGTGAGGCGAAGCTGGGACTCTAGGGCCCTGGTCACTGCCTTGATTCCGATAACAAGACGTGGTGAAACACCGGAGACACTGTCCGCACATGCAGCATTGGCTTTCGGAAGCGGGCTTTGGGATGAGCTGCGCTCGTTTCTTTTTTGGAAGAACCCTTAATTCCCTTTTTTGCCCACCTGTTGTCCAATCACGGCTCTCGAATGGCCTACGAAACTGTCGTCAAACAGTAACGTTATAGGATGTCTTTGCAGATGAGGGTCAAATGTCCGTGAGGGGTTATTTCGAATATTCTCATACTCGACCTCCTCAGTGATGTCTGCATGACCAGAGTTCCTTGTTTTCGGTGAAATTTTTCGAGATAAATGGATAGAGAAATATTCTCAAGGGCAGCCATGAGGCGAGCCAGAACAACGTTCTGAACATTTACTGGGACGGACGGCCTGCCAGTGGGGATGGCTGGCCGTGAATTGGAATGGAACACACCAACTTATCTGAAATGGGTTCTCCAGTACGCTCTTGAAGACGGTTCTACGCTCCAAAGCGGAGCGGACTCTGGCGCGATTAAAGAGGCGTGTGTGAGGACGGGCGACTCGGAGTTGCGTGGCCATGATGACGTCCGAGTAAGCCTCCGACGGGCAAACCATTTATAATAGCAAGTAAAGAATTGATCCAGATCCATTTGACACGGTAAGGCTGGTGATTGAAGCGAGGAAAACAGCTCATCCTCGTCTCGGAACAGGACGCGTACTAGTGATACGGTTGTTCATCAAGGTACATGGTATCGTGTACACAAGAGCATCTGCATTGTAACTACAATGCTCAGGGGAAGCAAGAGACGGGGATCATGAATTCAGAGTAGGAATGCCTACCGACCGAGTGAGCTGACAGTTGCTGTACATATCCAGGTCAGCGCACCAGTTTTGTAAAGCAGAAATAGAGGTGAGAGTTGCGATCAATCGACGAGAACTGACCTTTTTCCAACTCCTTATCGATGTGATCTTCGCGCATCGGGGTGATTTTTAGCGCCATACGCCTCTGCTGGTTTGACCTTTGAAACAAGAGTCATTGGACATATCTTCCGGGAACGCGAGCTCCTCTGGCATACTTATGTTTGGGGAGGATCGACCAGGATCGTCGTTACGCGTGACATAGGCGGACAGGGAAGGAGGCTCAAGGCCGACGAGAGAGCGGTAACCAAGTCACGGTAGCGGCTAGCCTGATAACTTCGAGCAGCGAGCGCCATACAGCAATCAAGTTGTACCATGAGCAGCCAAGGCGGCCGCAATACGATGCCACTCATGGGATAACGTTAATCTATGGATCAAAAGCGCATGTTGGTTGGCAGTAGGTGAAACCCTTGAATGGCGGAGGACACGGCTCGTGCCGGGCCATGTGGTAAGTGAGCAGATTGGTCGGGCGAGCAAAGAAGGTTGAGAAGCCTTCTGAACTCGGAAACTTTGGGCACATGCGCGACTCTTTGACCTGTGCCGGATCTCACGCTTTGATCGTGATCGGGAATATTCGGCTTCGTACTCTCTCGCCCACACTCGCCCCGCGTGGCATGCCTCCCTCCTTCGCGCCGCTGTTGCATGAGCGTGCGCACATCCCCTTTGCTCCGCCTTGCCTGCCCTTGTCCGCTGTCTCACGAGTGCGTGAGCAAGTCCCATGAATGCATGATGTACGAAGACCATTAGCTTGCTCGCCCACCCTCACCCTCACTCCATCCCCCTTGCACACTGCCGCTGCACTATGACCTGTGGGTTCACCCGCAAAATTAGTACGGGCACAGTCGCCAGTAAGTACCCGAGGCCTCGCCTCTACCGTATCCGCAAACGCACTTTGGCACCTCCCGCGGACTTTACTGGAGCATCACCAGTGCCTCATGGGTACCTCATGTTCACTCGACTCGGACGTCTACATTACGCCTGCTACAGCCAGCTTCTTCAAACCCTCCGAGTCCCCCTTTCGCTTTCACCACACGCTATATCGGCTAACATCCAAGTTCATCATTCGGAGGCCCAGTGGCGCTTGACGTGCACAACGAGTGACGCATGGTCTCAGTTACCAATTTGACTGAGAGTCCAAAGCGCCCGCGGGACAAGAAACTAACCACCTCCCTCTCACTTCTCGAGCACCAATGTCTTCAATCGGTGACACACCCTACCCTCCACCTCGCTCAGCTCGTGACAAACCTCCGGACGCTCTGCAGCTATGGCAAAATGCCCTTCAGCATACCACCGATGCAGGGTCTCCCATGTCGGTTTACCGCTCACTGGCTGCAGCATCGCACTACCCCAAACCCAAACTGTGCTCGGCGCACTTCCGCAACTCGACACAGAGCATATAAACGGCACGCGCATCGCGCTGGCGTCTCTGCTCCCCATGTACGTCCTCCGGACAGCCTTGCACACCCTGGTCCGCACCGTCCAGCGCGTCAGCGCCCACATACCACCACCCCTGCCTGCACTGATGCGTACGCCCACGTCGACAAGGTCCTCAACCACCTCCTCGAGTACATCCTTCTGTCCCTCTTACATGCTTTTGCCCCACTCTGTTCCGTGTGCCTTGCACCCCTCGTCTCGACGCCGCTCAAGAGCAAGGGCAAGGAAAAGGAAAAGTGCACCAGCACTGCCTCCGTCGATCCTCCGAAGAAGACCAATGTGCGCACCAACATGTTCGCCCTCATCGGCACATCGCTCGAGGAGCGAGTGCAGACAGGGGCGGGTCCAGCAGTATCCAGCGGGTATCAGGGACTGACTCGGCCTCGAAATGATCCACGAGCTTGAAACGCTATATGCATTCCTAAGTCACCTCGTTTCGTCAGACACTTTTTTGGTTCACAACTTACTTCAATCTCGAGATGTGACCATCAAACGTTTATGCTTTATGTATGTATGCTGTTGCATGTAGCACTAAGAGATGAGTTACAATATGCATGTGGATTGTGATGATGGTAGGATGACGTTGAAAAATGGGAATGGCGTGACCAAGAGGGCGAAAGCAAAAGGAAGCAACAGATGAAGACGGCGCAATGCCAGTGGACAACATCAAGAAAAACCAAGTAGCGTCGTAGCCGACAACACACCGACAGACCTACGGGAAAAGTACAACGATTTCCGGATCGTCTCCGCCTCAAACGTCCCCTGTTCTGATGTGGTGGGATCAAGCACGAGAGCTTGTTCTTGAACACCGCCCACACGTCTTGGTGTTCTTCCATGCGCTCTACGTCGTCGCCCAGCTCCATTTAAATGCGTTTCTGGCACGAACCCCGTGGACGGCCTCGAGGGCGCTTGGTGGGCGGCGCGCCTCGGGCATGGTAGCAGCAGCGCCATCGTCGTCCACGGTGATAATAGAAATCGAGGATCCCTCGGGGTCTGTGACGTCGCCGAGCAAGTTACCGACCGCTTCGTTCTCTTACTTGAGCTCAGCAGCCACGTCCTTGCCCACCGAAATGCAACAACCCGTGTCCAAGAGCATCCTGAGGGTTATTTCCTTCTGAATCGTGGACAGTGGTACCAAGTGATGGTGTAGCACTGCCAGAACTGTCATGGCACGTTGGTTTGGTTTTGGTGTTGTGTTGGGTGTCTTGGGGACATGGGGGATTGGGATATGCTTACCTCAACTTCAAGTTTGCGGAGTATCTCTGAAGAGTGTGTCATACTAGTCCACCGGGTTCGAAGGAGTGGAGACGCTGGATGGACGAGCAGAAGGTCTCAACGTTGCAATAGGCCAAACATCTCGGTAGGCGGGCGATCGCAGAAATGGAGACGGAGGCTGATATGGTTGTCGAACCTGATGAGATAGGAACGGGGATGAATTCAGCGATGTGAGATTCCAACTCCGCGCACGAAGGAATGAAGACGTTAGACCGTCGAGCAGTTTCAAGGCCTCAGATCCTATAGTCTCGTTCCGGTCCGCTCGTGCCCTATACTAGTAGGATCTGGAACGGAGATTACAGGTCGTAGAGTGCTGACTAGTCAGTGCTGACTGACTAACGGCCCGGTTTACTTGATTAACGTGGCTGGGTAGGTGCTGACTGACCCAACCGGGACTTGCGACCGAATGAACCAGCGTTTCTTTACTTCAGCTGTAGCGTGATTTACCAGTCACATAAAATCGATTATCCCCTCGAGATGGAACACTATTCACATCCCACTCATCATGTCCTTCTGCATCATCTGCTCCCTCCGCAGGTTACATCTCGCTCAGCGGATCAACTCAGAACACGAGCCCCCCTTTTCTTCCGACCTCACGAGAGAGCTAGAGGACTTGCACAAATTCTCATTGAACTCGGTATGCATCTTGCGTCGTTGATCCCAACCTCGACTCAGATATCTTCTTGCCGGATAGCTCATGGCGCTCCTCGCGTAAGTCCTTCCGGTTTCTTGTATGTATCAGCGCATTGTTGACGTTCGTTCTTACATAGCGTCCTTGCGGTCTCAGGGTCTAAATCCGTGCTGCCAGTGGTGCTGGCACTTCTCATTTACACCATAAGTCTTCGTCTCACGCCCAACACCTGCTTCCTCCAAGTAAGCGCTCCTCCCCAACTGCCCTCCGTCCTTCGCGATCTCATGTCCCTCTAAGAATTATCCCGCCCTGTCGAGATTTCTTTATGTTGTACCCCTCCTTGGCGCCTTCTGCGTAGCCGGCGTTGAGCTTGTCCTTGCCATGGGATCGTCCACCCTTGCGGTCGTCGTGCTTTTATTGAGTGTCTTGCCGTTCGTTACCATCGTCATTCATCATGGAAGACAGTGCAAGGGAATACCATTACCTATTAGAATTCACGACACACCTACCATGTCAGGCTCCTCCGATACGACAACTGCGTCACACTAGGTTGATAGTGAGGTAGACGCCCGGACAGGTTCTGTTGATGGACCCAGCAAACGTCCAAAATAGCCTGTTCAATTCAAGCGGCATCCAGCTTTTTTTTGCCGCGCATTTGGAAAACTGGGAGTTTGTGCAGGACACTTCTTCCGAGTTATTTGAATTTACAAGAAGTATTAGGATGAAACGGGTTGGATTGCAATTGTCATTGTATGTAGTAGATGCTCCTATGGAATCATACCCCCTCTACGTCATTTTTTGATTGCGTCCCTTCCGAGGATAGTCAATACCAAGTGGCCGTTTCGTTGAATGCATGGGTGCGCCGTGGTACTCCTCAATTCGGAAAGACAGCATGATGTGCACTGCTTTGACCTGGTCGGTGAGCTAGGGCGGCTCAGCCACCTGACATTGTATCTTTCATGGTCAAATTCGAGCACGGACAAGTCGCGGGGAATTGGCGGGGAGCTGTTCTACCTAGTCGAGCCAATTATGTACGACCGGGAGTCGAACCTCTGGGATCGGGAAATGAGATCGTGCCTCTCGAACAATAGCCCTGCACAGAGATGAAGTGAGTGGGCTGCCACTGGCCAATGCATCACTGACACGTGAATCGCCTGGGTTTTGCACCAGTCAGTATATTCTGCCCCTTAATAATGACACGCAGATCAGACGATTATTGCATGCGGCTACATGGTGCAAGATATCCTTATCGGACGACAGCCGTGACGTTAGATGGTTCGATGTACCTATAAGTTGACGAGTCTCCAGCGGGTCCTCCTGGTCTCAAAGGATCAATACTCATCGATTCAAATTGATTCAAATCACGCACTCTTGTTTGTGCGGAGCCTACAAGTCATCGAGCAATGTCAAACTATTTCCAATCCAGCTATTGTTTTCAGTGCCTCCTCAACTATAACGTCAGGAAACTCATACTGGATCCAGTGTCCAGTCCCCCGGACTATAACAAGCCGAACGTAAGGGTATGGACGAAGACTTTCGACCGGGCAGACCTTATAGATGGCGGGATCTACAACCAAAACAGTTACCCTCCACTTCCTCGACGTCGCATTGAGATAATCGATAAAGAACCACGGCTTGTTTTGCTGTGCAAAAGAGGTCAAATTAGTACACTGTCAATTCTGGCAACAACCAGCCTCACCTCAAATATGCCGAGCACCGCGTCGACGGAACACAGACGCGTTCCGAGCTCCCTGAAAACGCCACCTTTGCGTTCCCACAGAGGATTTTGAACAGAATAGGCTTCTGCTTGTTTGAAGTTGACGCAAGAATCGGAGAAGAACTGGTCCTGAAAAGACTTTCTCGGATGTGGCTTGCAAAGGAGGATCAACAAGGATAATTGCTGTCGGGTGTGACTGGGGAAGATATACGAAGAGGGCCAGGGTCACCAATGCACGGGCAGTAATCAAGGAATAGTTCCTTGCCGCGAGGTATGGGCGGAGATCTTTCGCGAAGAAACTGAGGCGGTAGTCAGTCGACACTCTCGACCCATGTCCGATGAAATTGGGTGCGGTAACCAAGTAGCCTGACGAGGTTGAGTACTTTGACAATAGGCACCGCGATTTAATACAGCAATCGAGTCGTACCTTGAGCAGCCAAAGAGGACGCAAGACGGTGCCATGTATGCGAAGATGATGTTAATCCATGAATCAGAAGTGCGTGCTTGGTGGCAGTGGGTGAACCCCACGTCGTGGCGGAGGGAATACTCGTCATTTCAATGGCGGCTCACCTAGGAAGTACGCAGTTTATATACTTGTAAGAATGTCCGCAACAACATTCTTCCGTTAGGCCAGTATGACGGGTGATGGGAAAAACGAGGAAAGATACGGCTCGGACTGGAATTTCAAATGACTCTCAACTAGATCCATGCTCTGCTTTCTGTCAGACAGAAAGCACGAGCAATAAACGAGGGAATGACTTTGCCTCGGGTTCTTGATCGGCTATAGCTAGGTATCCTAAGGCGACGAGAGATCCTTTCATTCCAACCGCACCAAGGGAGAACGCTGACTGTGTACCGGCGGGCGGCAAACGCCGCGTTGAATACTACAGTAAGTATGTACACTTCCCAAATTGGTTTTGCAAGGCAGCGATGGTGACCGACTTCCGCGACCCCTAGGTGACAAGGACACACAATTGGCGCATATGAAATCATTGATTTACTCACTGGTGCCCACAAATCATCCCCACATAACGACCGTTGACACCGAGCCAGATGGGTAGTCCCGTGTGTAGTTCCCCGTTGGAAGAGCGGAGACTCTCGTGGTGTCGCTGAGCATTCTGTCCTAGGTGATACGATGTCCCTTGATGCGCTCCAGCGCGCAACCGAGTCGGCCCCACCGGAAAGGAAACCCCAGGCCTTCCATAACGAGTAATTTTCGAAAGTGCATCCGACGCAATCATGCTAAATTGCTTCATTGGGTAAGGGAGGCCTCACAAACATCATCGCCACCAAAAGTTACCCAGAGTGGCATCTTTTCGAATCCCCACGTGCGAGAGACGAAGCGCCTTTAGCTTGAGGGAGCTGACATACGCATTTCGCACGTTCAAAGGCAATCAAGGCAATCACCGCGTACAGCATCTTCGTTCCTTTCGCCTTCTTGGGTAATTCTGAGAATGACGAAAAAGCCGCGTGTCACGGATGCCAGGCGACTTATAAGGCGGGACCGCCCACCAGGAAAACGGCAGTGGGGAGACCCAACCGAACCCCGCAGAGCATCCTACTTCCAATTCACGTTCATGTTTTTTCCCTCCCCTCTGGCATCATCTTTGGTAATGCCCTATCCATACAATTCTGGTACGGTTGATTCCGCGGATATTACCGATTTCCTTTTGCTTACCTCACTTGCTTTATCTTATCGGTGGTTCATTCACAACATATCACGGGACCAATTCTCCGACGCGTCGCATATGTGTTCGACATCACGTCTCAACCCGTGTTGTTTTCATATTTGGTTCTGTGGGTCCACCAATTATTTTTCCAACAATGAAACCACAAAGCAATCATGACCGGTGGCTCACCAACGCGGTGGAGAGCTGGAGTAACTGCGTCCCTCAATTTGCTCACCCTTGAATCCGAACACGCAATTACGCGACATAACACTTCGGACGGCGAGGCCGACATCGCCGTGCACGCCGGTGTTCCCATCCCCGGCAGAAGCGGCGACGAGCGCCAAGGGATCCGATTCAACACCACTAGTGCAACCTCTCATCAAATAACTGACCCTGATCACATTCTGGACCACCCAGAGGGATTTGACGATGCACCGTATGTGCCGCCAAGGATTGCCCAGGCGGAGCCACAGGTCTACCCCGCTCTGGATCCGCGACTTGCTAATGTTTATGACCCACCAAATCATGACATCCAACATGTGAGAGTTTTTTGATCTTATTTTATTTTTGAATTCAACCCGGAGCTAATTCGCTGTCCCGCCCCTTTGCAGCCATATCCGTATGATGGCGGTACCAGTCCCGCGGAGTCACACCACAGTAACTGGAGCGCTTCTTCTTCCTCTTCTGCCTCCAGTCAGCGACTTCCCCATGACTATCTCGTAGATCCGACGCCCCAATACCCCCAGAACCCACTACCAAATCGTCACACCGGGTACCAACAATACTACCCGGCGTACCACGGACAACATCGTCTTGGCTTAGAACACGTCCGATATGGGGGACAACCCTCGAATACCGGCGGATCCTACTATCGCAGTCCTCAAGGCTATCCGATAGATGGCTTATTATTGCCTGAGATGACTTTTGACGATGTCGGCGCACGGGTCACCATTTCATCTCAAATGAACTACCCCGCAGCGTCCTCGTCAGGATCTTCTACATCCTCAGCCATTCCTGCCACCAATCAACCTCCGAATGTTTCCACTTTCTCCATGTCGCCCACCGCTCTCGTCGA
The DNA here is from genome assembly GCA_038090935.1 of Hortiboletus campestris. Classification (NCBI taxonomy): domain Eukaryota; kingdom Fungi; phylum Basidiomycota; class Agaricomycetes; order Boletales; family Boletaceae; genus Hortiboletus; species Hortiboletus campestris. Next base: position 22,706 of record JBBPNN010000330.1, read on the forward strand.
CAGTGCACACTCCCCTTTTCCAGATGCTGGCCCGTACTTACGCCAGCAGCTAGGACTTGCGGCCGATGAGGATATCGGGCTCTATTCGTTGCCCGATCCGGCTCCGGGTGAAAAGCCTTCAACGCCGTTACCGATGCTGATCAAATTAGCGATATATGGCAGCCCCAAGAAACAATTGACGCTCCAGGAAATATATACCGAACTTGAAAATCGGTTTCAATGGTTTCGGGACCACAAGCGCGACAGAGCCTGGAAGGTGCGATTCTTGTTCTCAGTGACGTGTTTCTGCCTGGCTGAAAGTTACCCTTGGCTCACGGACAGAACTCGATCAGGCACAACCTTTCGCTAAACCAAGTCTTCAAACACGTTCCTCGTCCAATTACAGAACCTGGGAAAGGAAGCTACTGGCAATTGGACGTTTCTAAGGGGGAGGGTTACAAACGTGCTAGGAAGCGTCGACCCAAAAACAGGATGATCGCCTCGGAAGAAGAGGACGAAGAGGGATCTGAGATGGATGAAGACGGTATGACTCCATTGGATTCTTCTCAGCATGCCGGACCCAGCCGATCCTCTGTCACGCCCGTCGAAGATGCTCGTATCGACCCGGAACTACGAAGCGAAGGCCATTTGGTTGGAGAAGGCCGCGCTCGTTCCAGAACTCGACGCGCTGGTGGGAGCCCATACCCCTCACAGTCCCCTCGATACCAGCAAGGCCCGCTTCCCGTGGTTGCGGGACAAGACGCAAGTGCGCCTGGAGCGCCTCCTGTTCGTTTCGATCAACCCTCGTTCGGCCAGAGCTCTTTTCCTACGTATCCTCAGACTCGACCGATGCCAGCCGTCACATCTAGCGCTTCGTTTTCCGCCTTGGCATCCTCCTCTTCGATGGCGCCAACCACATCGACGGTCGCACGTCCGCAACCACAGCACGTGGCTTCTTATGACCGAACAGCTTACGTCCCTCGGCCACCCCCACGATCTGGTATCGAGTATGTTATGGAACCAGGGGGCCTGCCCGCTGCCCGGCGCGTGAAGACCTACCCCGAATCCCAAGAGCAAACCCAAGAAGGTGCTGCGCACTCGTCTCCAGGGTCTTCGTCATCTGGGTCGTCACGGACATGGAACGATGCCCAGTTCGGGTCCGGGATGCAAGGATGATGAATGATCGAGATGACCCCCTCCTAACAAGGTAAGCGTCTCATCTCCTACATTCAACCGTTCACCAGACCCATCGATAAATGATGGCCATAGGAACGTTTAATTTCCCGTTTCTGGGTGACTTTGGTTGATAGATTCTCATCTGCTGTTCTTGTGCTTGTCGCCTCTCATGCGCCCACTTTCATCGCTGTCTGTACCATGGATATGTCCTCGTCGATCTCGTCTCAGGCTCGTTACTCCGCGTGAATCTTTGTTCTTTGTTATTTGTTGTTTCTCGACTGTCACCGTAGCTTTCATACCATCGATATCGCTAACTGGATCGCTTCCCTCACGCTCTCGAACATCGCATATGCTTTGTCGTCTCACATCTTAGAGTCGCTCTTAAACGTTGCATCATGTTCCCCAGGTGCTCTTTGTGCTTTTTTCAATTTCCATTCTTTATTTCTGTCCTCGCGCTTCGACGAGGGATCCTGCGAGTTGTGGATGGTGCTCGTCGACCGCGTGGGGCTATTCTCCTCTGAATTGTATGGGCGATAAACCACATTGTATACATACGGCAACTCAATGATTCGGATCAATTTATACCTTTGTAAATCTTGTAAATACTTGCCTGGACGTCTATTTTCCTCGGGCACATGATCGAAAAAGGTACCAATCTATTGCGTCATTGAGCGTACACATCTACTCTGGATGACGGCCTAGTCAGGCTATTGCGCCTTCCAGCTCCCAGGACCAAAGCTCCGTGCTGTCCCGAGCGCGTCGTCCACGATCTTCATCATCTGCAACACCTTCTCGTCCTCCCACTTCTTACCCACGATCTGTACGCCCACCGGGATACCCGCCATCTCCACCGCATCATACGCCGGCTTCGCGCCAGCGTACATCTCTTTCTCAAGGATCGTGGAGGTGTCCCCCGCACCTACGACAAAGTCGGCCGGGAGCGCGTCCGTGGTGGGTTCGACGCGCGTCACAGGGACGACGCCCACAGGCGAGTCGACGACGTTGTAGAGAATAGTACACGCTGCGAGGGGAGAGAGCATCGCACAACCACTGGATGATGGGGAACGTGTGGGTGAGTTGACCTGTACACCAAGGATGATGAATGTGTGACGGTTGCTTACCCGTGGGGGATGGTGGGTAATGACTGGACCGGCGCGATGATGCCATCGAAGCCGTACTTGTCCCAAACCTGTTCGGAGGGGAACATCAAGATAGACTCGCGAGACGTCACTGATACTCACGTCCGTATACCATGCCTTGGTAACTTTGTTGCGCCGATCCGTGAACTCCACGAATTCGGATACAGTTTTTGTTCTTGCGAGTGAAAAGAACTTGGAAAAATACCGGTCCCGGTGAACTATGTCAGCTACACGAACAATCAAGTAGCGCACAAAGCCTTCGTGGGTGGACAGATGGTGAGCTACACAGCTTCCTGAGAGCTAACCAATGAGCATCACTGACCCGGAAGTTTTGGACCTAGAGTCGAGAGATACAAGCTTGGTTCCTGTGTGATATTGTCTTGAAAAAAATCATGTCTTATAACGTAACTCGTACTGTGGGGTCAGACTCGATTGTTGATAGCATTCTCTTGTAGCCATCAGCGGAAGTAAGTGCGATGAAAGTGGCCATCGCATCCTCGCCTACTCGCCCGAGATCGTGAGCAAGCCTCAATACCAAATTACTTAACATACTTAATGAAGGCACGAACTCGACACATTCATGTCCCTGCGACCTCAAGGCATCAATCGTTTCCTGGACGGCTCGGACGTTCGCGGGGGAAGATTGCACCATTCCATCTTTGTTTGTAGAATCATCATATGCCCAGCGACAAGTGGGAAGCAACTTGCCTGTGAAATAGTACCCAAATTTAAGTTTACTGGGTAATTCAACAGGACGGAACGGTACTGGGACAGTTTGGTGGGCGCCATCATGTTCGCCGAATACAATGCGGCAGAAGAGCTCGCAGTCCCTGACTGACCTATCATCTTTGTCAGCAAAGGTGATCAGATTCTATAGGAGTATCCGCACCTCCCCATCGGTCCATATGATACCCGAATTGCCTCGTACCCTGGGTTGCAACCTAGGTAAAGCCGGGTGTTAGCACGGCTTGTACACGCAGAGCAGAACCTCCGACCATACCCTTCGCGCCATCACCGCTCACCCGGTCAGCCGAAGGCTTAAGAGAGTAGACGCCGCAGTATGATGTCGGTATACGCAGACTACCTCCGACATCCGAGCCAACACCGAGTGCGGATCCATCCATTGCTAACAGGGCGGCTTCTGAATGTATGCACACCAAATCAGTTGCAAATATTGTCAGGTTGTATTCAGAGGACGAAGCGAACCTCCGCCAGAACTGCCTCCGCAAGTATATTTGTCGCCCCACGGGTTCGTGGTTCGACCCCAGAGTGCATTGGAGCATTCGAACGCGAACATTGTTTGGGGCACGTTGGTTTTGACAATGATGATGGCTCCCGCTTTCCTACACTGAATGACGACCTTATCGTGGGATGAGCGTAAGAAAGGACATCGACACCAATGGCTGACTTACGAAGGCATCCTTGATGGATGGTTTGTTGGCCCAATGAGTGAAACCAATAGTCGTGTCATAACCGACGATTTCGTCTGCGCATACGTTGAGCATGTCAATGTAACCCCTGAAGGATGCGTACATTGGTCCTTGAAGCTCATTGGAACACCATGGAGAGGTCCTCGCAACTTGCCCGTGCGGGCAAATTCCTCGTCCAGCTCTTTCGCTTGCTTCTTTGCGCCTTCAAAGAGGACTAGGACAGATGGACGAAGAATTGGCAGAACTAGACCTATTCGCTTTCGACTGACCTTCGGTGATGCAGTTCGTCTTGGCTTGAGAAACCACTGCGCGGGCCATGTATGCGTCAAGAACTTGCGACGCCGTCCATTTACCAGCGGCGATGCGCTCGACAATCTCCGTGGCTGAGAGAGATTTTAAAAGTATCATAAGCAAATCACGAGAAATGTGTTAGATTTCCTACCTGTTGCGTGCAGAAAGGGGTCGTGAGTGTTGCTATCATATGGAGAAGCCAGTGCGAGCGCCTTGTCTCGCGCCGAATGCTTCGAGGAAATATTGGCCTGGCGTTGTGCATTTGCAGAGTTCCCCATGGCGAAGATGAGAGGAATAGAAAGCGAACGATGAACCGGCGATGTTTAAAATGGACAACAGTGACAGCCACTGTAGCGGTGCCACAACGCGAATTCGGGTGGGTTGGAGTTCGGCTAGGACTTTGACGGCGTAGCTGACTGTCAGGCGCCTTCAAGTTCGTTGTGGCGCGACCACCTAAGAACAACCCCAACGATAAATATCCGCATATCATGTCACCCTCTAATCAGACCGAGGCTATGAATGCCATCACTCCTCCTACATGGTGGACCAACGAGCGCAAGGAGGCCGACAGCAGAGAAGTTATAACTGGGCTGGTAATCAAACCTTCAGAGCATTCGTTCCGGCCTCAATAACGCCCACATCTGAGACACGAATCACACGACCCCCAGTACGGTAATGTCCTCCTCATCTTCCAGGTTGAAACCAGCATGGAAAGGCGCCCTGTTACGTTTGGAACGGGAAAGTAATTTAATAATAGTAAGTTTGGTTTGCTTCGTTGATGCACCCCAGGATAGACGAGATTTGGCAATAAGCATGCTTGAAAGAGAAGGGATTGAAGGTGGTGGAAGTTACGCCGGCTCGTAGGCGGTGAAAGAAAATGGGATTATACGATAAAGTGAGGCTGTGTATGTATCATTCCTGCATTCGTCGCGATTGCGGTGGTTGGTGACAGCCCCTAATGAGACTCCTGACATGTTGGTTGCGAGCTGGCTTATTGGGTGACCCGTCCTTAAACTACCCTTCGAGGTTCCTGGATCAACCAATCAGTGGCAATCACTTCCCAAGTGATAGCAGCGTTTCTTCAACGGCGTCTTTACTCGTTTTCAAGATTTCGCCGTGCCTGCATTAGCATCACGAAGCGACGCCACTGGTACCATCTTCTCACACAACTCGAATCCGTGTGTATAGAATCCGAAGCTCTTGGTTTCGTCGTATGCTCCACGAATCCCGCTTGCCAGGTTGGAGAATCGCCATCGCCATGCGTGCAACGCGTAGTCCCCTCGTTCATGCTGACTCTGAGACAGCATGGGAGGAGTACTTGGTGCATCACGACACAGAATCCCTCGACAAGTTAGACGCTAGGCATAACTCTCCCCCGGAGTGTCTTTCTTGGATCTGCCGATATGCTTGGTGGCACACTTATCCGTCGTCGTCCACAAAGCGTGTGCTAATGGCTCTTTCCAGCCCACGCAGCGCCTCATAGGAAGAAGTCGGGTTCGCCACGAGCACGGCTGATGCAGTTGGATCGTCAGTCTTTTTTCTCATGGTCGTCTACGTGATTTACAGTTTCGTGATTCAGCTTGCGAAGCAGAATAGCCTCTGGGTTCAAGTCATTGCAGTTGCTGGTTCGAATAAAACGAATAAAAGGGTCCAATTCATGAAAGAACTCGACGCCACGTGCCGTTCAATCACATTCAAATGAAGACGCCTGAGATCGTGGCCAAGAAAGCCCAACTGAGATGTTTGTTCTCGGTCTCTGAACGCTAGATGCTATCAGTGTCTGACGGGGGACAAATAACGTGAGCGGTGAAACGCTCGGAAAGGTGCTGAACGCAGCTGCTAGATACGCCAGATTCATCGTTAGTCAGGCAACGCCTGTTTGATCCAAATGCGCCTAGCAGAAATGTGGGATGGTCTTCCGTACGGTCGTGCGGATCAATATTTCAACCGTGACTCAACGAAGCCCCGGAAATACGCCAGAACCTGGTCTACATTGTCGTCCGGGAAGTCTCCGTGAATGGATTCATCGTCAACTCCCTCCTTCCAGCTTGAAAGTTTTCAAACCAAAAACTACCTACTTTGCTCGTGTCGAGAGAGTTGGAACGCAGGGAGAATGTAACGGGGGGGGGCTGGAGAACATTGAGGTTGTAGTCGGAAGTTCCGTGAAATGTGCATTCACTGGAAAGAGTATCATCATAGTGCAGGTGAGTAACACCCTCGTAATTTTAATATCACACTCGAGGTCTTGTAACGTGTATGCTAGGTCATTTAACCCATCGTTGCCACAGAGTAGAAGACACCTGAAGGCAGATACCCCCCCGTGGCCCAGGAAATGAATGAGAGTGTGATTACCGTCAGGCATGAATGCCCGATGTATCTGTTTTCACATACACGAGCAACCTCGTTTCCGACGCAGCAGTGCACGTTATGCAAGTTCCCTCTGGCTTGGAACCCTCCCTTAGATGCATGAAATGCGCGTGAGTCACAGGCTAGGCATTGATACACAAACCTTCAGTCACTCGTGTCGCACGCATCACCGTGCTTACACGAGGCTCGTGAAACGTGCAAAACGATGTATATATCGAAGCACTCAGTGCTGAGTCCCGCGTGCAGATGCGGTACGGCAACACATCGAATAGCCGTTGCATGACATCGACGTTCTACAGGGGAGACACATGCACTAATGAAATTGCAAGGGGGGGAGGATGGTTGCAATGAAGGAGTGATGTGAATGGATCAACGAAGAGTCCGTACGCATGATGCTTCAATTCGTGGCGTCAGCCGATAGCGGGAGATGCAGAAAGTGCGCACATCATGGTGCACGAACTCAGGCCTAGGTCTATGACTGTTCCAAGATTCAATCCCCATATCCTCTATCGTTAGTTTTGACTCCGAAATTCGGTCGGCCATACACACTGACCTTGCAAATAACGAGATCCCATGATCGAAGG
>JBBPNN010000331.1:0-29624 GCA_038090935.1 Hortiboletus campestris
TACGTTTGGATCATACAGTACACGCGTTTGCGCCTGCCCGTCTGTGCGCAAGTCGATCGAATCACTGAACCCTGTACATTTGTTGCGATGCCGACGGGGCGGACTGGGCGCGCAAACGAACCACCTCGCCTCGTTGACCATGGTCACTGACCCTGATTCTGATCGCGGTTGCCCTTTGTCTAGGTGAAACCCAACTATCCAGGGCGTTCATCGCATGTGGGTCACGTCCCCTTGCTTTCTTGGCATCTCCATAACGGCGCCATCCGTTTACAAAATCTGATCGTCCGCGGCGCCAACGACGATCGTGTTGAAATCCACCCACCCTCCTCCATTTTATCGTCATCATGAACGAGGCGCAATACTGATCAACCCACTTGCTTTCGATTCTAGATCTGCAATGCGGGCTTCGTCGTCCCGCCGTCTCATCGAGCCGGTGGTTACGGCCGCGTCCTCGCGCGGTCGTATTTGTATTATGCACCGCGATTGGGGTACGAGGCGAGCGTGTTCAACTTGGTGTATGTGAACAACGTGGCGAGCGTCAAGTGAGTCCTTGGGCTCTCTCTTCACACACATACACTCTCGCACGTAGACTGACATTCTCAAAAGACTCTGGGAGAGATTCGGATTCGTCAAGGCGGGGTTGATTCCTAGAGCTGGAAGACTCAGACGGACGGACGGGCCAGGGGAAGAGTACGTCGATGCGTGGGTGTATTACAAGCGCTTCGAGGATGAACGAGGGCATGTTCCGGAGGCGTAGCTGTATCGCAGATCACTGCGAGTACGGATCATGTGGGCTATGTGGGCGTAGACGTAGATCCTGCATTGCGATCCCAGAGTCGATGTGACCGCCTAAATTCATCCCCTCGAGGTCATGAGGTTATGAATGCTCCACAGCTGCACCACTACTTACATGGCAAATTCATATAACATGACATCTTACACTATCTAATCAATCAGTGGCACCTGAAGGCGTACGTTGACAATGATTCCCGTCTATCGATGACTGATTATCGACAGGATCGGAGATGCATTATCCAAGTGGCAGGCTGGGCAAGTACAGTACTCGATCTAAGGCGCACTGAGTTGGAAAAGCAGCGCGCCCGGACTCAATCAGGCAGCCGCAGGCACGTTTCCAAATGAATCTCAAAATTCAAAAGGATCGACGGCCGGAACGGCGATAAGAACGACAGGCGAGGTACCGCGGACTCGATACGTTCGGCGCAAGTGATGGTACTTGCTTGGGCTGACCAGTAGTCTGGCTGGGCCCTCGCCATGATCCGACGCCGCCCGCCCGTGCGATCCTGATGATGATGGTGGTGGCCAGACGACGATGGAAGGACGCCTCCAGTGGAAAGCTGAACCCCGAACTCGACAAACATATTTGATCTTGGCACGGATCGTAGCGTGACCGTAGCACGATCAGAACGTTCGAGGGTGTTTGCGCACAGGGTTATTATGTACTATACATACGTGTTATATGTATAGCCCCGGGTCAGGCATTCAGAGGGGGATCAGGATGGGCAGAAAAGTCCATGATCGTTCGTGGGGTGCGCGCGGGCGCGGAAAAGGAAAAGGAATGGAACACCTTGGGCAAGGAACGAGGACGGTGCGCCCCGTGTGATGCAGCACTAGCCACATTATCATGATAGTCTTGGGGGGGCGATTGGGTCACCAACACTGGAAGAGATGTACAGATATACTCGCATGTGGGCATCGATCAGCGCAGTGCTCGTTTTTAACTAGGGAAAGGGGGTGACAAAAGTAGGCTAGGGCTAGGGTTCACACCCGCCTTTGGGATCGGTGCGAGTTCCAGTTCGAGGCGTTCCGCATCCGCTGTGCATCATTCGTTCGTTGGGGGCGGTTCGACTGGAATGGAATGCTCTGAGGGGGCGTAAACGTATAACGGGGTACTAGAACATGAAGAGGTGGCAGTCCTGCGAAAATTTAAACGATGATGAACTGCCCAGGCTACTGCGGCTACTGCGGTCAACGAAGGTTTCGAAATTGGGAGTAAAATCGGGAATCCTTACCCATCGACCTTGCCGCTTCCACCTCCTCTCATACTTGCAGGCCCGGTGGCTCGATCCTGTGTCACGGCGAGGGGTCTGTCGTGGGATTAGCTGTGAAAAATGAGTTCCCAGTGGAGATTGACCCGTATGCGGGCATCAATGAGTGGGTGCGCCATATGTCCTTATATACCCCTTGTAAATGACAGATATGATTGTCGTCGTCGGTCGTCGGGAGGCAGGAAATGAGCATATCCGTGTGTCGTACAAGCCGAACAAGGATCACATGCTAAACCAACATCGATGAGCTCGTACAACCAAAGAATCACCCGAACTCGATCAACCATGGCGCCAACGACAACCATACTATGATGGCACACAATGGAGATGGGGATCACAAAGACTGTGACACAGCAGTTCCAGATCAAACACAGGCGAGGGCAATTGAGAGGATGCGACCTTCAAAAGCAAGTCGAATACCAGAGTCTCCCTTTTTTGCACAAACCGCGAAATGTGGCAGTTTGCTGAGCGATATCAAGGGTGCTGTAGGTTCGTCGAATGCCAAAGAATCCTCTTTTTCGCACAAACCGCCAGATGTGCCGGTTTGCTGAACGATATCCAGGGTGCTGTGGGTAACCCGAGGAGATGTTTGTTCACATGTCATCTTGAATGCTGTGATGGAAGCAAATACTGTACTCATTGACACTCCTTACGAACCATGGACCACGTCCCGTGCTCAGAATGCGCGCCCATTTGAACGTTTCAACCTTGGCCCTTCGTAAACCTCCGTTGCGTATGCCACGGCCTCGTGTGCATGTAAAGTGCATTTACCCTCCATAAGTACAAGGCCCGTACCTGGTCACGGAATAGAGGGCGGGCCAAGAAAACGGGGAGGGGAATGTTTAGGTACATTGCAGACGCCTTTGGACCCTGGAAGATTACCATAATCAAGCCCCATGAGGTGATCGCGTGTTTTCCCTTCGTCGAATAGAAACGCTCATTGGACAAAAGGCGGTATTAAATCTGTTGATCGTGGCATTGGCATGACATCAGGGGTGGGCGGATTTAACCTTTAACAATTGGCGGGATGACGCTTTTTGCTGTAGAACATTCAGCGCTGCGACCGAGCGCCAAGCTCCAAGACGACGCAGAGCAAGCCATATGCTGGCCATCCTGTGGGTTGCGTGGTGATCGTGCCCTCCCTGGAAGAAAGACCACCAACAATGTCGCCTTGCACGGTGGCATTGTGAACTCGGGTGATCATGACACGCCGTTTCGTTTCATCTCACGCGTAATGTGTTTTGGCTTGCATCACATGGCGCTAGAAGAGCAGCTTTGCGGACTAGGTGCGACTGGCCAGCGATTGCCACATCGTGTCTCCTCGGCCTGTGCTCAATTGAATTGTGGAGGTCTGGTCAGGTTTCAGCGAGGCCATTGCGGTGTTGCTGGTGTCGTACTATCCGCAATGCACACACAATGCCAGCCAACTGTTTGGCAAGGAACCCTTATCGACACTAGGCCGGAGATAACTCCATCAAAGGATCAATTCCTTTCTATCTTTTTTATGAACACGCGCCAGTGTCCAGAATAGGACACTGCGGTTTTGGCGATGCATAAACGTCCGTCCGTAAAGGGCAACTTCCAACAGAAACTTCTGATCACAAGCCCAACGCCCAATTTAGCACTCGTTTGAGCCCTCCAAACGCGGATCCCCGCAGTGGTTTCAAGCGCGAAGGGTTGTTCCAGCGACGATGATGCATCAACTGTAGCACCGAGCCCTCTACGCATCGGTGCCGGGCTGTGTCGGTGTTACCTCAAAGACGCCAAACAGAGTGCCGCCTGTAGCCCATCAGTCCTTTGCCGTTCCACAGTTGATGCGCCGTGTTGACATTTGTGAGAAGGGGCGCGTATCCCCAAGAGCATGCAGTGTTTCACCGTACGCTTGTGTACGAGCGCACGATTCAGACCTGGCTTTGTTGTTTCTTTCTTGTATTCAGCAAAAGTTGTTCATTTATGATGTACATATGCCTACGAAAAAAGTTTGTATGCAGCTATTGACACAACATGAGTATGCGAAGATGCCCAATGCGAGATAAAGCAATGTAGTCCGTCGCCACAGTACTCCCTGTCGCCCACCTCAAGGCATAGTCAGAGCAGGGTATAGATAGGTGGTCCTTAAATATTCGGTGGGCGACCTGGAATAACGATGAGAGTGGCGAGTATACAATAAGTATCGTCTTCAAGACGACCGTTCTAGACGAATAAGGGGAGCTAGTACAATAGGGTTGAATTACCACACCGAAGGGGAGGCGAAAGCAAACATCTTTGTTTTTGAATAAACGACTGGAATGGCCTCTGCTTTTACGAGACCTGGTGACGACGACGCCGAGACAATCTTGGCAGTGAGGTCCTCGATGCCGGGTGGGGTGGGTGGAGATGCCGATGACGCCGGTGACGTCGACGGCGAATAGGATGGAGACGGGGTATCGGGGGTGGTGGGCGGAGTCATGTACGGCGCGGGGTTTTGGGGAAATACTGGCTTGGGGGGCGACGGATGCCGCTGCCCATACGAAGGTGAAGGACTCAGATTGGAGGGGCCAGCGAAAGGATTGGCGGTGGGTGGTGGCGTCGGCTTCTTCATCGATGGTAGGATGTACGTAGGGTAGGGACCAGAGCCGACAAAGTCCTTGCGTATCATATTCTCGAACTCTCCCAGGGTGACAGGATCGACGTTTAGCTCCCACTCGAGGTACTGGCACATTTCTCTCTCCATCTGGTTGATCTCCCGTAGCTGGAACATGCCCTGGGCAACGATGGACCAGGACTTGTTGGAGTAAGTGTCGTCGCAGATTACTTTGGAAGCGAGCATGAAAGCACTTATAAACAGCCGGTGACCCGAGGATCCCCGAGCGGTCGGGAAACGCGCCTTGAGTCGTTGCAACAGGACGAGAGCCGCGAAAGTGACTGAGGGATGAAGTTTGGTCCTGTGCAAGGCGTACGCTATGAAATGGGGTAACTTGACTGTCGAGTTCGACGAGGAAGGGGGATACTCGGGGCAGGCGAAAAGGTGAGTAATGAAGCGTGCGCATAACTTGGAAGCTTGCTCGTGCCCGTAAAAGGGATCCTGCCTACTCGAACTGGGCTGTGTCGAGGGAGGTTTGACGGACGGTGCCTGAGAGAGGCAAGTTGAAGAAATTTTGCGCAAGTACATGGGGAAGAGCACTCACCGGAGGTTGGTACGGGACACGGGAATGAGAGGCGTTGTGGGTTGACCTGAACGGCGAGGGATGACTAGGGAGTAGTGGACCGTGCACGGTGGCCATTGACAGGGCAAAGGGAGCAGGGTGGCGCTAGAACAAAGTAAAGCGATAGAGGGCTTGTAGTTCGGAGGCACCACAGGGAGAAGCCAGTGAATATATAAACCGAGTCCCTGAGAACGTATCCGAACGGGGAAATCTTGTCCCAGATCACCCACAAAATTAATATATTGGCCGCGTATTATGTAAGGAGAAACGAACCGAGCAAACGCAGCACGCCAGCAAATTTTATTGGGACCTGGCCGCCATGCCGGCGCGGCAGGCATCAATTGTTTATTATTGGATTATTGGCACCGCCAAATAATCGGCTACTCCGTGGAATAATGGAAAACTCACCGTGGGAACGGTCTGAGTACGTCTCTGTGGTGCTGGCCAGCTGCGGCATGCACTCTCGAATTCGCTTGCTGCCTCGAGGACGGCGAGAAGGTATCCTTGACAAATATCGTTATCCACCAGGCGTGCTCGATCGGACTCACGGGGGGCTCTCTGCAGTGGGATCGAGTGGGCGATGAGCAATGTCCCACACAGCTTGGTTTGCGCAAAACGGGGGCATCTGCTCAGCCCCACCCCTTCTTGTATACGGCGCGCCGTAGGGAACAAAGGCTTCTTGAAAATCGACGCCTTAGCGGATGATGACAACAGCTGGCAAACGGAGGCAGTTTCCCCAAATCGTCGGAATGCGATCCGCATTTGCCCCAAAGGCGATGCAGTAGCTTATTAACGAACCGGCTCAGCTCGTCATCCCTTTCTTCGGCGTGAGGAGCAACCGTCCCGAGCAAGCTATTCATGCTCCCTGTCAATATTCTAGCCCGCAATGGTCTGGTCTTGCGACATGACCGGATCGACGCTCGGGGACTTTCGCCTGACGTCTGGAATGCGTCCCGTTCCGGAAGGCACTGCTCCTACCCCGAGCTTTATGGTATCCCGACAATGCACGATACTGTGCGCCCCGATTTTACGCGAGCAAGGGTGTACCGGAACTCGTTCTCACTGCCACTTCATTTCCATGTATCTCGTCCAAGCCGAGGCCATTGCCCTCCCGGCTGGCCGTGGATGTCATTTCCGTTTGGGTGCTCAAGTGCGTTCATGTCGGTTAGCATTACAAACCCCCTTGCTGTCCAGCATTGTCACTTGGAAAGCTTGTAAATCAGTGACAGCAACTTGCTTAGCACTCGTACTTGCTCTCCCGTCTGCCAAACCATCATTCACCTCAAGGCTCAGTGACTCAGTGACTCAGTCCGTTCCGGGTCATCCTCTTTCCATTCCACCTACTTACCTATTTCGACCTCTGTCCAGGCCTCGTGACTTCACCCCCACATGTGCGGAGAATCAGTACATGATGTTCATTTCACATAACAGTCTTCGCTTCTGCCTCGCATATCATGGCAGGTGTGAGTTTCTTTACGATCATCCGAATCCGATTTTACGTTCAGACATGGACTCCAGGCGTGGTGTGGATGGCGTTTGTGCGTGGCCGATAATCACTACACGATCATCATGATCCCCTATCGCTCCCTGGCACTTCATCGCTCTCAGGAAAACCCTCACTAACGCGTCTTCGAGCAGGAATGCCAATGCCATCGTCCCGTCGGTTCTTGTGGATGGTAAGCCGCACCGTCCTTACGACAAATAGGGCGGAAGCGGTCCCTATGATCCCTGACCGGCACCTTACCCTAACTCCTGGGTTGTCTCCTGCATCACCTCACCCGACCCTTTGATCGTTATTTAGCGGGGAGGCAGCGGGGTACAAAATTTGACTGCTCCGCTCAATCGATTGAAGAGCGCTGATAGGGTCAGGTCTTTAGACATGTAAACACGTCCGTCCTTTTAAGGTGATGTTGCTACCCATGATCACGCCGTAAATCAGTCATCGATGAGAGTCTCGACGTTCGACGTACGGGAAACAGACAAAGAATTCGCACATATTTGGCTCGCTGCCGTCTTCGAGCTGTGAGCACCATCTACTTCGTGCGACCTCGCGGTGTCCCGAGCCCTCCTTTGATCCCCTAATCTGATTGTTCGCTTACCTCCCCAAACCCAGAGATCAAGTCTGATGCAGATGCTTCGTTGATTGTGCAATTGGCCAATGGCGATGGCCAGTCTCCAGCAACGTTCTTTCATCCAACTCCGATTTGATACGGGGTGGGCGATATCTTTAACACTTGTCGGTCACTTTCGTGCATATGACGCCATTGTTCCGCCTTTCTCATTCATATTCATATCCAGCTGGCACCTGCTAGCAATGTCTGAATGTAGGCAGGACAAATGGTTTCGAAGATAAGGCGCACTCATTAACGGTGATGATGACACTCTGTCTCCGCACAGCCCTATGACATTTGCCTCGGAGAACTGCAAGGACCTTATCGCGATGCCGGGTGCATTCATGGGTAAGTCCTTTGCTTCTTCATATGCGGAGACAATGCTCGTCACAAAATAGCACCAGGATGCATCACCGACCTTTTGTTCGCGACAAGCCAAACCAGGTCAGTTTGGACGTGCAGAGGAGGTACATAGCCAAATTTCAAGCACCCATGCAGTTTCGGTGCGCGTTTTGCCTGACCTGACGGCTTGATAGCAACATCGGACAGGAGCGCGAACTTGGACGTACCACTGGCAGGGCGCTTTCGATCTCCCCTTGACAAGACAGATGCCAGTCAATCGGTGGCTGTTGTGTTGTTCCCGTTGTCCATATTAGCGTAGAGGGCTGCCAACTAGAAGGAGTCGACAGGGCTTAGCTAGCAGATCAAGTTGCGTTTCAGCTAAAAGGTTGCAACGCCATCAACTTGACATTCTGTACACGCACAGGTGTGGATTGCTGGGCATATGTTAAAGTTGATGATCGATGTAGATTGTACACCGATGTCTAGGCCCGCGATGTGTTTACCAAGCAGAAGGTCTGACGCTGCAGAATCATCACTCTGATACATGACGACGGGCAAATGACTTGTCAATTTGAACTTTGAAGGGGGCCAGCCCAACGTACGCTTGGTGTATTCACGTCGGTCATTGACATGACGACGATTTGGTTCACTTCCGGAAGTCCGCCGAGCGAGCTGATGTCGGCCGCGGGTGCCCTCCTCTTGGCCATTTTCGGGGATCTGTCGGTACACGTTTTGGATCCTACTCCCACTTACGCCTAACCCTGGGAAGGGTCCGACGTGTAAATACGACAGTTTTAGTCAGTGAACACACAATAACGTCGAAGTAGGATGGTGTAGGTGATCAAGGTCGGAGGTCTCCGCGCTGACAGTTGATGCGCCCCACGTATCGCTTGTGCGCGCCACACTCGTAGGCGGGATGTCGCGAAGTCGCCTTGTACACCAAGGCTCGGGGTTGTCTCAATTGATCTCTCTCACATGGTGCCTGGCCGTGCCGCGCCTGCCCAGGGTTGCGATTCAAATCTCCTGGGCGTCCACTGGTTCGTTTCATCGTCATAACTCATCGTCCCTACCAAACCAATAAGGTATCACCTCCTCCCTGACAGCATATACATAGTCAACCTTTTTTTTTTTAAATG
The DNA here is from genome assembly GCA_038090935.1 of Hortiboletus campestris. Taxonomy (NCBI): domain Eukaryota; kingdom Fungi; phylum Basidiomycota; class Agaricomycetes; order Boletales; family Boletaceae; genus Hortiboletus; species Hortiboletus campestris. The sequence goes on from JBBPNN010000331.1 coordinate 8,841, forward strand.
AAGCGTTATGAAGGGGACACTCAACTTTCCTCCGCCGACAACGAACACAGGATCGACCCTTGTTCGGGTCCTGCCATTCTCCGCACTAAACCCCAACCTTTCCTTTCCAACGCGCATGACTCGTAGAGTTCTTCATTTTCATCGTCTTCCATTGTGGCTACTCGGCGTTTAAGCGTACGTTCGACTAGCGTCATGTTCAACCGCTGATGTCAGAGGCTGGCAACACAGCATGCCCAAATGTTGACATGGGCGTCCAACTTACTTCCAAATGATTGTATCATATTCATATAATCATGAACAAAGAATGCACCAAGCTCTGCAGTTTTCTTCCGCCTTGGATGGATCTGTCAAACGGTCCGGACCTACATTATTCACCTAACTGTTATGGACTAGAGGGCGCTTTCCGCGTTGCACGGAACGATGAGGATAGGTTTGCTTGGCCACCTGAATGTTTCATCACTAATCAAGATGGCGTACCTGGGACGTGCCGCATCTCAGGCTCTGCACGCATACGAAGTACGGTGGTGGCTAGAAGACCGTGGACGTCACGTTGACTGTGGTCTTGATATCGGTTTGCATTCATTTGGTGCGTGGCAAAGCTGATAGTTCATATCTGTAGAACCGCACTCTATAGCGATGGCCGCTATCCATGCTTCTTCCGCTGGGGAGCTCTTACGGGATAGTGACTGCGCAACAATGAACCTCGGCCCGTGACCACCTGTTTCCACGGATCATACCAGGGACGAGCTGCCTCCACCAAACGGACTGCCAGGGAAGGCTGGCATTACTTTAAGTTGAGGACTCGTGTAGGACTATGTGGCAGGCTGCCATGTAGATAAGAAGATGGCTGCAACGTTTCTCTCGATGCTTTTGGGTTCACTGCCTTGATTCTCTCGCCGTGGCTGTCGACAACTCCGGTCCGGCCTACCGTAAGGCGGAGAAGAACGTCTCAGCTAATGAGCGCCACCAAGAGTGTGCTGCGATTCCGCGGAGGCAGACGGGCACAATCCTGATCGAGGTTTAAAACGACTTTGTTATCTTATCATTCTTCGTTCTTCGACATCTCCGCGCCGTCCAAGCACCGTCTGTTTTGTTACCGCGACGGACAACGGTCAAGTCAGAGTGCGCTGGTTCACGCGCTTGTCATGCTTCGCCCAAGGCAGACTCAAAAAATGGAGGCATCATTCTTGCAGGATCTAGACCTTTTTTTACTTTCATATTCAGCATCAGCGACAGACTTTGCCATGCGGGATATGTACAAGTGACTATATATGAAGATGGTTTGACTGCACCCTTCATCCTGCATGTGGCGGGCGCTGCGCGGCCTTTCAAAAAAAAGAAGTGGCACGCCTCGAGGCAGCAAGGTTTGATGAGGGGTGTAAACGTGGACACGTTGCTTTGTTTGTCGAGGTCACGAGGGGAAGAAGCAGTGGCAGATACAGTCAAGGAGTGCCGTTATTTTTATTTTTATTTTATTTTCTTTACACCCTGCCACGAACACGAACCGAGTTATCATGACAATCTCGTTTTGTATGTGTTTGGCCACGTTCTGGGGTAGTCCATACAGCACGGCAAACGGTCCCGCTGAAAGAAACGCCTCGTGCCTCCGTCGCGACCTTATTCTCAAGCAGGGGCGGGGCGGAAGAGCGGGTTACTCAATTGTACGATATGACCGCCAGACAATGATTGATCCGACGAAAGGCGGTAGGCCCGGAGCGTTCCTACTGGTTCCTTTGATTCGATGGGGACGGTGACAAGGGAAACAGCCTTGCCTATCAACGTGCTATGTAAGGCTATCGGGGGACAAGGCCGCGCCGAAATCGTCCGCACAGGGCGCAAACGCGATTACAAGTATGCACCTCATATAGCGAGATATAGATACCAAATGATTCTGGGAACCCTGCCATCACGACGCGGCGACTGGAGAATGGAAAATCGTGGTCTTATCGAACAAGGTTGGGTTGCGTGATCCCCCCCCCTTCCCCCTACGACGAGGTCGTCCGTCATCCCAGCTCATCGATCGGATGTGATCCGCACGGAAGAGGTGAGATCTTAAGATATGAAACCTTGACGGCCTCGTCCATGGACAGAATGGAAGGCGTGCGCTTACTGCGTGTCACGCGATGGAAGGCGTACTACATTGCCTTGTAAGCATAGTGGTTATAGGCAAGATATTTCGTCTGGCCAGTGGCGAAACGGAGGTGGTGGCTCAGAGTCCGAGTAAGATGTGTTGGATCTTCTCACACCTGATTGGAAAGTTTGAAACAAAGCCGTTGTCTCTTGCCCACACACGTATACGATTTCCTTTCCGGTGACCAGCCCAGTGAGGTTGACCAGCTGGCTCGTTCTTCGATGCATACGACAGATCGCGAGGTTTTCTGTGACGAGGTATGGTGCTCAGCGGACGTCAGGATCTCCATTTTTCTGACCTTCTTGGCCGAGTCGCACCGGTTCGTATCACATGAAGAGACGGTCAAGCCAGTGTGCAACGTTTGTGTAGTATTCTTCAGGACCTAGGTCCTAGTGACACGTCGTCTTTCCGCGAAAGAACAGTCTAATAGGAAACTTCTTCCACCGAGGTGGTCAAAAGAAAAGCCTATCTCCGATCACACAGTTCTCGCCTCCTTGTCAAGTTCCACATCACGACCAGCGACTGCAGCTCTCGGTGGATGTGTACGTATGGGGTAATTTCGACCTATGTTCGTCGTGTTTCCCTCCCTCGTCGTTTCCTGCATTGATTCGATCATGAGGATGTCCTGGAATAGGCAGCTTCCCTGCTATTATCTCCTTCCGCAACACAGGTTTCTAGGGCATAACTTCCTGACTCGGCGTCCTTCGCTTGATGTGGCGTGGAAGCAGAGGTGCTTCTACTCCTGTCAAGTGCAGCTACGGAGCAACTTGAGCAACTTGCTTTCTGTGTTGTCTTGTGGGGTATTGTGCCAGTGATCAGTACGGTGGCGAAATGATCGCGGTCATTACAGATTTTAGATAGCACTGAGGCGGTTCTCTCAAGGTTGCTCGCACTGGTGTTCTGAGGTTGTCGACTACCTGTCTGATCTACTGCTTGGAATTAATCTATCTCTGAGAACCCTGGAAGCTTCATTCGCACTCTCGTTTTACCTTTGTGGGCTGTGCACCATGCATAGGGTAGCGCAGGAGGACTGAGGGTCTGGTGCAGGTCAGTAAGCGTGCTTCCTGCATTAAGAACCTTGAATCACAATGAATGCAGTGCTTCAGGTCGAGAATGTACTCACTGGGGCATGACTTCAGCCTTTGAACCAGTTTGTGAGCGGTAAGGACACTCGAATGGTCCTCATCATGATGGCGAAGCAGCATTCAGCAACTCCCCGGACGGAACATTTCCATGGAAAGGAGCTGAACGATCGATGGATCATATCGATCATTAAGGGCCCAGCTTGGCGTGGTTATTGTCTCGCAGTTACGCCCCAGGTGGGATCCACTTTCCTCTCACCGTAACACAGTTGCGCTCAGGAGATTTTTTTTTTGGGACGCAAGGAACAGATCGACGAGAGCATTCTAGAACGTCGCCGCAGCATTGTCTAGACTCGTCGCACCCTGCAGTCTTTCGTCGGCGTTTCGGAAATGCATTGGAGTGATGACTCCAACCATTAAAAAACAGCCCAGGGGGGGCTCCTTGAACCGCAACCACTACCACGAGGACTCGCAATGTGGTCTCGTTCCAAGGGTTGTGGTCTGAGAGGATCAATCTCCGGCCTTGCATTAGGGCAGTGTTTCTCTATCATGTGAATATATCATATGATCATCTCAGGCGGTGGATTCGGTGAGTCGTGGTTTGCTCAGTAGAGCAAAGGTATGTCAAACCTTTGTTGTAGCACCTGAAATGGCTGAGACAGTTGCTCTGGGTGATGCACGCTGAACGTGCCAGTTTTGCCGACTGGGCACTTGGGGAATGATGATGACGGTCGAGTGCAGCGTCACTGACAGGTAGAGGCATGGGTTGTTGGAGGTGCACATTGCGTTCATTCACTTTTCCCTTGGTTTCTTGACATTTGTACATTATAGGTACCGCTGTGATTGTTCTATTAGGCTCGTAGATGATGGTTTCTACCTGGCAGAGACACCTGCATTAATGTCCGGGTCTTCCATCGAATGTTCATCAACTATCAGCATCATCATGAAGTATTTCCTCAAGAAGAGCAACAGAATTGAATGTGCACATACTGTGATTGAATAGAGCAGCCAGGTGTCGTCAACTCAAGTACCGAATCACCATATGTCCGAGCTGTCCCCTGTAATGGCCCCGACCAAGTCGCCGTAGAGCGTCAAGTCAAACTTGCTGACTGACCTGGTTTGAAAGTTTCTCCAAACTAGCGCACGCGAGAAAGGCTACTCCAAGTGGGAGGACATGTGGTTGCTTAGTCACATGCCCGAGGTAATCCCGAGATTGCAGTGATGATAATGGGGTGCGTATTATTCATGGAGTGGGCACAAGGCGTTCGGGCTCATCGCTCTCAGGCCGGCGGAAGGGAAATTTATCACCCTGCGCGACATATACAGTGATGAGCGGTGGGGCGGTGGGGCGGTGGGGCCGCTTTGAAATCAAGCTTACCTCCTATGTGCGGAGGCCATCATCTTACTGACCTGCCTTCAGGATTTAGTAGTCGTAGTGGCGATGTCGTCCATCAAATCGTGATGACTGGCTCTTACGGTAAGCACGCGCAGCAGGTCGGTGGTTTTACTCTACCGACTGTCGATCCATGTTTGTTTCCGTTTGACGTGGGTTTGAACAGCCCCTCCGAGCATCCTTCAGGACTGGTTGATTCCCCTTGTGGGGGTTTCCCAAGGATGTGCGGGCCGATTCTGTCCACAACCTGTTCGCTGCGGACGTGGTGGCATAAGGGGGTGAACGTGAGGAACTGCGGAACATGAGGAGATTCAGATTGTGCGTATCATGTGCGACAATATAATCGACGAATCGATAACACGTCCTCTTTTAAAAAAATCTTGGTGGTAGCGTCAAACTCCATGGAACAAAGCTCTTCACCTGATTGTTGGCAACTGTGCGGTGCGGTGCGGTGCTACTTTGACAGATCAGGGGTGTTCACATCTGACACACCTGAATGCGAGTTGTGGGTGTATGTATAGTATAGTACGATGGTATGGCAGGCACAGCTGCACGGTCGGGAAAAAAAAACAATCAATCACGAGCTCGTTTCCTCTGCCTTTCACCATCGGTATCGGAATCTCCATTCGAATCTCCATCGACACTTTCACTTTCTTCCCTTGTTCTCTTGGAACTGCCGCTTCTGCTGCTCGCGGGGGTGGTCAGCAAACTTTCGATAACCTCCTCGTCGCTCTCAGATCTATGGGAGTGAGTTAGTTCCAGGTTTCATCACCTCGACAGCTGCGCACTTACGCGAATGCTGAAAATGGCTCTGGTTTGAGACCATGTTTTTTATTCAACTCGTTGGCTTCCTTCCACCTCTTTTCGTTTTCTGCCTTGCGTTCCGCCCGTAGCCATTCCATCCGAACCTTGCGGTCTTCTTTCTTCATCTTTCCCGTCCCGTCCCAGAGTTCCCGCTTTTGCTTCATCTTGGCCAACAAGAACGTCTCGAGATATTCGCGCGTGACAGCCAACTCGCGTGCGTCTGGCGTCGCTTTCTCGAGCAGGGTCTCTGTACGTCGAAGGAGGCATCGACTCTCTGCGATGCGTGTCTCCATGGATGGGATGGTATTCACGAGGGTGGTAAATTGGCGGAGGGCATCGACGACCATGTAGTGGTTTGGAGCGCCTTTCGGGTAGTCAACATCATTGTAGTCGTCGGGTTCGTCTTCTTCATCTGCTTGCCAGCCGGGGTTTGGAGCCTCGGGTAGCGGTGCACCGCCGCGCGCGTCTTCGTCCTCGTTGTGGACTTGGTGAGGTGAGTGTTCAGCTGATGAAACGGGTGATAGTTCTCCGGAGAAGGAGGCGGACTGTGCGACCTTGGGGTGAGCAACGACTTCGGGGGACTGAAGTTGAGTTTGAGTGAGCTCGCGAAACCTTGGACTATCCATCGTGAGTGTCATTTCGTGGTGGGGAATCAACGTCGACGTCGGGGGAAGAATCGAGTAGAGGGCGTGTTTGTGGGTGAGCAAAGTCGAAGCGTCCAGTCACCTTGAACTCTGGCATCCTGTAGCGAGACATGCGTCTTGTCAAGTGGAATACAGCTACCAAAGCGGCCGACAATAGTAGACTCGGTGGATGCCATTCCACATGTCTCACATTTTTCCATTGTTGTCCCTCCTTGCTCTGACATCTTCCCAAAACGGGACCTCGATCGCTTACATGCTCGCTGTAGGTCCAATTAATGGCGTAGTGTATTGTTCTCGTCTACGGACCACCCCAACAAAATTTATTATAAAACACGCACCAGTGTGGTTTGAGACAGATTTCCTCCCCTTCGCCCACATCAGTAAGCGAATATTTCCGGTCATCAAACATTGCGTTCGGATTCCAAAGCATACGACATGGTGAACCTCCGATCCAGGTCCAAGGCGAGAGCCGCCGCTCCTAGAGCTGCCCTGAAAATTGAACCAACGGTCCCAACACCACCTACGGCGCCAGATAATCTGGACCTGAGTGAAGCAGCCCTTCGAAAACTCCCTCGTGCCAAGCTTCAGAAACTCGCTATGGTATGCGTTGCACGTTCTCGTACTATGAGGCTCGTGCTAATGACGCTCAGGCCCATAAAGTGAAAGCGAACATGAAGAGCGAATTAATTATTCAACAGTTGTCAAGCCTCCAGATACCTGAGAAAGCAAGGTAAGCCGGGGAGCTGAACGCCGTTGGGTGAAGCATTGATGCCATACAATGTAGACCTGCTGAGGATGATCCTGAGGTGGGACCATCACGAAAGAGGTTTAAGAGAGAAGCTGCGTCGGAAGAAGCTCCAATCTCACCCACGCCCGAGAACCAAGTAGTACCCCTTGACGCCCAACCTAGCCAAGATATATCAGTCCAGACTAGCGACGAAAGTAAGCAAAGAACGTCTACGACTCCACTCCGGCATCTGACGCTGTGCCGGTTGTATAGGGCCACAACCGCCAGAGGCTGGGCCATCAGCTCCACGATTGATATCCCCAGGGCAGGAAGCACCCACCGTACTCTCGTATGACGAGGATCTTTTTAGCAGGACCGAATCCGAGATGACTGAGGAGGAACAACTTGATTTCGCCACACCCGTCTCCTCGCGCTCGGGGACGCCTCCCCCTGCAAACCTCAACGACCTCAACCGCTGTGTCACCATCATGCAAGAAATTTCTGCAAAAGACGTTGCTCTTTTGAATGATGCCACGGGTGCGCGGGAAATCGCTGCAAAACTTCGCAAGAGAGCAAGGGATGTTCGGGACCTTGTGAAGGCAGAGAGCGGACGGAGAGAGCGGATGGAAGCCTACTTTCGGTATTGGCGAGAGACCGAACCGAGCTGGGACAGACAATGGCTGTATGGAGATAAGATACAACCAAACAAGCTGGATGAGTGAGTATGACCAATCTCGATGCGGACCTGCTGAATCTCCAACTGTTCCCAGTCATCAATATTCCCAGGGGGCTCAAAATTTGGGTGGACGAGCACGAGCGTGAGTTGTGCACCGCGAAGCAAATGAATGTGTATGTGTTTGATGCTAATATAGCTTCCTCAGAGCCACGCCAGTCCCTACGCTATCACCGGAGGAGTTGAAGCGAAAGAGAGAAGCCATTATTTCGAGGCAAGAAGCCGAGCAACGTCAGCTCGAAGCTTTGCGGGAAAGGGAGATGTGAGATGAACATTCCTCCAGAGAAGGGGAGGATGACGGCTGTAGTTTGGTCGTAGCCATGATCTCCTGTCAACGGACGAAACGACGTCGACGGGTCTCTGTTGAGATCGTTTGAGCACAGCGTTGGGACGATTGCAATCTATGGACCGTCGTCATAGACTCACCTGTCATGATAGTGTACTCGAACCACCACGCCCAGTGTCGTTATCATTGTCGGCTGTTAAAGTTGGTCCGAGTCATAATTTAATAATTAGTTTGACAAGCACTTAGCATATTAGTCATCCCGCTCCCGCGTCCTGCCAACGTTTGATTCGCTCTTGCCAATCACCGTCGTCAACCTCCGCCGTTCGTTTTCCACCAGAGATGCCCTTTGGCCTTACAATTGGAACTGAGCGCGCCAATTCTCTCCAAGTATGCACTGGATAGCCTTTTCGGGGCATTTTTCAGCTGACTTGGCGCTTTTTTTCACAGAATGCGATACAAGACGAGCTCACGAAGCGGGGCTTCAGTCCTGATGCTGGTCAGTCCTCCAGAGCCACTTCCATGCGCTCGGACGCTTATCCAGATGGTTATACAGACCCAGTTATGGCAGAGTATATCACTATCATGATCATAAATAACAAGACTGCTGGTACGTCGATGTTCCTACTCCGGACCTCGGGCACTTTGCATTGGTAGGAGCAGTACTGATATTGCCTGCCATTATAGCTCAAATAACATCCGAACTCGAGGATCGTAAGCACTATATGCCTTTCCGACCTTTACCCACAGCTGACCATCCCTTGTTTGTCGTAGTAATTGGGGCCGACTTTGGTTCGTATGACCTTCTTCCCAACTCCTTATTTCCATTTAGCTCGTGTCATTACTGATCGTCTTTCAACTTTCAATAGATCCCAGTTTCACCGATTGGTTATTTGTTGAAGCAGCCAAAGGCGCTCCAGAGTTGGAAATACCACTAACATCGTCGTCCACTTCCCCTCCCGTTACGGCAGTAATCACGCCGAAGCCTCAAGCAACATCTGAACTCACCGTCCACGCACCATCCCCAACAACTGATCAGCGACGACCACTCAATCCTCGCGCCGGAGCGCCGGGTGGTAACCCACTCTATCAACAAGCGCTCTCCTCGACGCTTGGTCATGGACAGAAACGAACAGCATCTGTACGATCTCCTTCACCCACTGGGCATGGCCCATCGAAAACGCGTCGTATGGACGTACCCACTGGCCCCCGCGCAATGCAAAGCGGCGGTTCAAGAGGTGAGGCTGGTCCGGGTGCAAGTGGAAGGAGCCTTTTAGATCGTGTAGGCGGTCGAAACGGCGTGCATCCACCATATGCGCGTGGAGACGAAATACAAGCTCGTATCGATGCTGTTACGACTGGTGGCATCCCCCCCGGTGGGGCATCGCCCGACCCGGCCATGATGATGGGTTTCCAAAATGGTGTTGGGATGGATATGACCGCGGCCAATGTGAACGCGAACACGATGATTCTGCAGGACATGATGATGAGCCAGATGGCGCTCATGGCTCAGATGGCCACCTCTATGGGAATGCTCAATCCTGCCACAGGGCAGATGATGGGTGGTGGCTTTCCAGGGATGCAACAAGGAGACATGGGTATGTATCAAGGAGGCGGCACATTTGGTCAAGGACAAGCACCGGCGCAGGGCGTAAATGGACGAGGAAGGGGTGGCGGACGAGGTGGAAGGGGCCGTGGTGGAGGACCAGGACGAGGTGGATTTATTGGAGCATCGCCCGCACCATCCTCCGAATCGCCCACTTCCACACAGACGCAAGTGCAGCCTCAACCCCCATCCGAGCCCAATGCAACTCAACCTGTCGAGCCTCCCGTGCATATAGTCGCTCCCACACCAACACTTGCCACTGTACAACAGCCACTCCCCGTTCAGCAGCAACGGATACCCTATGTGCTACCGGAGCGTCCTCAATCTCCAACATTGTGCAAGTTTGGCACCAAATGCACAAACTCGCAGTGTAGGTATTCACATCCTTCGCCAGTTGCCACGGCCGAGAGTGGCGTGGTACTGAGTACGGATGCATGTGAGAAAGGCAAAGATTGTAAAGATAAGGATTGTATTAAATCACATGTTAGTCCCGCCGTCAATGCGCCTGGTAAGCAACAGCCTTTTTCCCATTTAGTTCCCTTGTTTACCCGGTCCCTGTAGGTGCCGAAACCCAAAAACCACCCTCAACACATCCACATCCCCATACCGCGTCAGCTTTCTCCGGCACACCTGCCAGTCCCGTCCCTTGCCGCTTCGGCGCCTCATGCACCCGCCCCAACTGCACGTATTCACACCCACGTCCGACTAACACTCACTTCAACCAACAATGTCGTTTCGGTGCTGCATGCACTCGTGCTGCGTGCCCTTTCCAACACCCAGAGGGCCGCGTATTACCGACCTCGTTCCACCGCGGCTTATCCACCAACGGGCCGATGGTAAATGTACCGAACCCCGAGACGGGTAGCATGGGTGGAAGCGTGCATCGGAGCATGACGTTCAATGTCCCAAACAAGGGTGCGGGCACTACGGATAATGTGAAAGAGAAACTGGAAAGGCAAATCAAGGAACTAGAGGCTACGAAGAAGGCTGTTCAAGACGCGGAAGCTGCGGCTGCGGCGGCCGGGAAAAATAATGAGACAAAGTCCGCCGTTCCTATCGCCGCTTGAACGGTGCACAACGTTTCCCGCGTTTCTCCTCACCGTTCTTCTGACCCATCGGGCTAGACGGAAGCCAAGTTCTTTCTGTAGACAAAAAAAATCGACATCTCTGTTGCCTTGGTCTCTTTATTCTGTTCGTTTCCTTTTTTTTCTTTGCCCCTTAGTTAATAGCACAAATGGGATATTCCCCCCAGCCCCACTCGCATATTGAGAACGCCTGACATGTGTATGTAGTATCTAACGCATTCGCTGACTGCATCGTTGCATGTCCTTTTTCCTACGTACCTTCCGTAGCTATCAGGGGTTGAAGATGAAAGAGCGGAATGCTATGTTGCCTTGCAGGGACGCCGTCGAAAGGGAACGGTCGTCTGTCACTCATCATCCTCTTGAGCTCAACCTTGTAAGCTTATCCCGTGTGAGCAGGTTTGGAATCTAACACGAACGGTCTGAATCCTCTGAGGCATAGGTCAAGAGCTGGTACGACGACATTAGTCCCCTCTTGATCTGACTCGGAGTTTCTGGATTCGTTGTATAAGATACCTGCCGATCTCGATGTGGAATCGTTCCTTTATGTGACTTTATTGTTCTTTTAATCCTACGCAGGCCCTCTTCCCAAGAAGGAGCCTGGAGATGCTCACGAAAAGGTGTCCGTCCGACCCATTCGATCTGGACCCCCTGTATGAGAGTTGGCCCCAAAAAAGTTTGCTGATTGGGCAGATGGATCCACTTGACGACCTACTCAAAAGTCTTTTCATATCTGGAGTCCCAACGGTCTAAAGTTTCTGGATGAGAGCGCAGAAGTCAGGAATCGTCTCAAGAACAACTGGCTGGTGTAAGCACGCTGGCTTACCTAGGTCCCGTAACTAGTACTTAACATATACCGTCCGTGATACTGAATGGTACCCATTCAGCATTTCTGCCTTTTCAATTGCTGTAACGGCTACGCGCGGCGGTCGGGTCGCTTACAGCTGGAAGATTCGCATCGCCCTATCCGCTCTCTATGCAGTCTAATAGGACCGTCGTGATGGATGATTCATATAGATGCAAGGACATTGATCTTTCAAAATCGTTCTGTTTTAGATATCAAGGAGCAATGTGCTAAGATGCTTCGTCTGTCATCTGGCGAGGAAAAGCTGGAGCGATGTGGCAGGAACCAGGGTCTACTTGGTTTAATTGCAAGACCACATTTGATACGAACTCACAAAGTATAAATCTTGCATTCGGGCGATATGAAACGGTTTATTTCAGGTGAAACCGGTCATTAGCATAAGCCTAAATACTGCTAACCGAAAGATGTGTAATACAAGTGAGTCGTGTTACCAGCACAAGCACACACCGAACGAGGGAACCAGCCGTCGTAATCTACATGGGACAAAAGACATTCGTCTAGATGGGCACTAGCACTTGTTAGGGTGCATTTAAGCTATGCGCTTGCCACACAGGGGGGATACATGTCCCGTGATTAGTGCCTGAAATCAAATGATTAATGCCAACGTCGGTGGGACAGTCTCATAGTTCACGCACCGAAGCAAAGGAGGATAATGGACAACACAAAGGGCACGAAGGGAACCCACAGTGAGGCGAGAAAAAAGACGGCGCGTGATCGTGTTTCCTCAGTTCCCTGTAGACGTAACTAAACGTTTCGCCTGCTCAAGAATATCGGCTTACGATAGAAGAAAGAGCCCCTGGGATGTGGGAGGGACTTCCATGATAAAAGGCGAGCTGCGTAAGCAGGCCAGCAAGAGATACGGCTCGAGAAGCGGGTATAAAACTGAACGATGCTTGGCAATCGTCAGAAAGGAAGGAAATGGCCGAACAGCCGCACAACACGAATGCCTGCTATCTTGGCGAGCGAAGTAAGAAAACATTCCCAAAGCCGAAGAGAACGTACCGCAAACATCAGACGAACTATGTGTCTCTGGTAGCCCAACTGCACTTCATGTGTGCAATGGATCCCGTCATGTTCAGCAGGAAGCCATGGACACAACGAACGATATGATGTGGTGAGTGATGAGAACTTAGAGTCCGCTTGAGGCGGTGATTGCGGCATGTCTTGCCAGGTGAGAATTTGGGTGCTCACTCAGCCTCTGGCTCTTATAGTTGGCGACTTGGAACGCACGTCATAAAACTGTTGCATAACTGCTCCTAGCACACGTACACTGCCTTCTGCAAACCTGATCATGGTTGAAGATGCCGTTTGAGAGCTGTAATTGGACGAAGGCTGGCAAAAAAGGAAATTAAGGTCCAATAACTCAGGGTCCAAAAAGTCAGCGGCTGAACCCATCTCGAAGTCGTCTAGATTGACGCGACCTCATTGTGAACGCATGTCAACACTGCCCCCAATACATGAAAAGCATGGAGTCCTCGTGTCTTTATAGTTTTGGGCCCATGCCGCTGAAGACTATGACTATGCGATAACACGTTCAAGCGGCACACAAGCCAACACCCTGCTTGTCCGTCATGATATCACATAGTTCGCCAGCACCTCTCGCCGTCTCCAGCCCATCTCCCGCCCTCTTATTCTTTCTTTCTTTTGGCCACAATGCCACAAAGCACAACAACTCCAGAATCCCCTCTCCGAACGCTCCCACAGTGTCACTGCCCGTGGTGACTTCACGGTGAACGCATGTCATCAACAGCCCCAACTTCATACAAAGCATGGGGTCCTCGTGTCTTTATATTTCGGGCCCATGCCGCCGAAGGCTCATTGTAGATGGACAGACTGCAAAGTGTTACTGGCCCACGTCCCACGTCCCCTTAAAACAGTTCCCCAGGAGCTCTCTCCGCCAATGCCACATCGCGCAACAACCAAATCCCCTCTTCAAACGCTCCCTGTCCCTGTCACTACCAATGGTGACGTCTCTCGCTGGGATGGACGGATCGGTGTTGGACGGAGCGCAGTAAGCTTTTTCTTTTCACACCGACGAGATCAATATCAAGTCGATCACTTCCAATAGGCACCCTCGCTTATAGCTATTGCTACTGGATTAATTGCTGTGTCCTCCAACAAGCCTAGAGCTATGTTGCTCTTTATCGGCGCGGGCACCGTTACTATTGGGTTGTATTTCGTCATCCCACCCAGGGACGATGAGGTGAGTAGCCTGCTTTATTGCAATAACCAACCCCTAATGATGATGCAGAAAACCCGCCCTATCGTGTTAACTTTCCTTCGGAGGCTGCCCGACGTCTTCACCGCGTTTGGTTGTATTCTCATCGTGCTTGGCATTGGTACCGCATTTCCAAACGAAATTGCCCTCATCCCGCTTTTCTTGTTCATCTCGTTTACTGCGCTTGCAGCACTCTTTGGCATGACACTTGGTGTGTTGACCGCATCTATCCTGTATGGTGTTGCCCTAGTTTCGCTGATGACTTTTGTCGTTCTCGTATGCGTACCTTGACTGTTTACTTTCGTTGATACTATCTATTTCTTTATAGTCATCTTCGTTATCTATTTGCAGGATTAAACAAAGTACACTATGTATTCATGAAGCATATACAGTAGACTCTTTCACAATGCATACGAACTGTGGATTTTCCCTTCAAAATGAGACTAGATTTACGGCCGAACTTCGTCGGCAGGCAGCCTTCATCTGCTTGCGTCACTCGCGGTTTAAACAGTGTACGGTCTGGATGATTGTATCTGTCGAGTGCAATGTATAATGGTTATATGGGGGTGCTCGGGTGCGAGTCTGAGGACATGAAAACATATAGGTATCATTGACGTGGGTGGGTAGAAGACAATCGTGGAGGACGTGGCCGGTCGTATTGCCAAATTGACCGTGAGCGTGATAGGATCGTCCCAGTTGGAGCATTGACCTTGCTTGCAAAGTGTATAGGGATGTCTAAGCGGGCTGGCGATGTCCACCCAGTGGTCAAGCCTCTCAGGTGTAAGCTGCAATTCGAGGAGCGGGAGAAGACAACTTCCAACGGCGTTGAGTTGTTCCTTGCGCGTGAGTGGCCTCAATGCCGGTGCGAGGTCGTCGGCATCCTGCTTGCTCATGAGACCAGGAAAATACGAGAGGTTGAGCATACCACCCGTCTAGTCGATCTCGTGCATACGGTCGGCGATGTGAGGAGGAATGTTAATGGGACCAGTGAACTTGACTTCGTTGCCCATGGCTTCGAGGCGCTTGGCAACCTCGAAGGCGACGACACCACCATACGAGTAACCAGCGATGGCATAAGGACCACGAGGTGCGTCCGCTTGACGGCTGACACCATCTCATCCATGGAATCGAAGAACGGGTGACCAGGTTCGAAACCTCGGGCCCGGAACGCGTAGGAGGGCCGCTCGTGCTGGAAGTACTTGGCAAGGTTGACGAATATGAAGACCTCGCCGACACCAAGCTGAACCATAAAGTCAAGGAGTCAACGTATTTCCCCAAGCTGGAGACGATGGGGTGCTTGAGGATTTGGATCGTGGGGATCTCGGCCAACTCAAACGCAGACTCTTCCTCGCGCTCAAGTCTGATGACACCGATGGAGGAACCACCGAGTTCGAGAAAGTTTTCGACAGCAGATATGTCACTGACGTTGAGGTTGAAGATGTCAGCGTAGATGCGAGCCAACGTCTTCTCAATGTCGGTGTAGGGGGCTGGCACCGCGAGCGATGTTCAGCAACTCCACTGCGCGGGCATTATGCTTAGAAAGTCCGCCCTATTTCAACTGGTCGACGAGGCGAGCCTTGAGAAGCATTCCGAGAGTAGTCTTCCCCATTCAATCCACGGGGATAGGCACAATGAGCTGTGGTGGGAGAGTGAGCTCGTCCTGGAAGTACTTGGCAGGGTTAATCACGACATCGGGACAGGCAGGAGTGAGAGAGTAGCGTGCAGAGGGCGAGCACCAAGGATGAGCGCTCTTCAGCTCCCTGTAAACGTAACCAAACGTTCGACCTAGTAAAGACTGTTGGCTTACGATGGAAGAAAGCGCTTCTGGGATGTAGGAGGGACTTCCGTGATAAAAAACGAGCTGTGTAAGTAGGTCAGCAAGAGATACGGCTGTAGAAACGGGTACGAAACTGAAAGATGCTTGGCAATCGTCAGAAAGGAAGGAAATGGCAGAACAGCCATACAAAACGAATGCCTGCTATCTTGGCGAGTTCACCAATTCGCGTTTCTTCACCCTCAGAGATTTAGAAATGCCACGAAAATGACTGCAGACACATTCCCTGTCGAATGTAGCGTGCCAAAAAAACAAAACAGTAATGGTTAGTAGTTACAGTAATTCATCACAGGCAAGGTGTTTAGCGCCGCACCCTGGTAGGTCCAAGTAGTCAGCATCGCGCGAAACCGTGAACTCAATGTCAGCATCAACACTGCCCCCAACAAGTACAGTACATGCAGTCCTCGTGTTTTTATAGTTTGACATTGGATGCAGCCCATGCTGAAGACTCATTGCAGATTATGCGATAACACGTTCAAGCAGCATTACAGATCCGAATTATACAGCTTTCAGACTATATTGGATGGTGTCTGTTTTGCCAGTAATATGGTTATTTTTCACCAGTATCTCGCTCCGTCTCCAGCCCATCTCCCCGCCTCTGGTATGCTACAATGCCACAAGGTGCAACAACCCAAGAATCCCCTCTCCAAACGCTCCCAGTCCCTGTTACCGCCAATGGTGACGTCGCTCGCTGGGATGGACAGATCGGTGTTGGACGGAGCGCAGTAAGTCTTTTCTTTTCACACTGACGAGATCAATATCAAGTCGATCACTTCCAATAGGCACCTTCACTTATAGCTTTTACGACTGGATTAGTTGCCGTGTCCTCCAAGCAGCCTAGAGCTGCGTTGCTCTTCATCGGTGCAGGCATTGTTACTATTGGGTTGTATTTCGTCGTCCCACCCAGGGACGATGAGGTGAATAGACTGCTTTAAAGTTTGCATGAACCAACCCCTAATGATGGTGCAGAAACCCCGCCCTATCGCGTCAACTTTTCTTCAGAGGCTGCCCAACGTCTTCTCCGCATTCGGTTGTATTCTCATCGTGCTCGGCATTGCCGACGCATTTCCGAACGAGATTGCCCTCATACCGCTCTTCTTATTCATCTCTTTTACTGCGCTTGCAGCGCTCCTCGGCATGACACTTGGTGTGTTGACCACAGCTACTCTGTATGGTGCTGCCCTAGTTTCATTGATCACTTTCATCGTTCTCGTCTGTGTGGCTTGACTGCCCACTTTTGTTGAGAACTTGTGATGCACACTACGTTCGTATAATTCTTGTTTTCATCTATATCTGTCTACGGTCATCTTCATTATTTTCCGGGGTCAAGCATTCTGGATGCACACTACATATTCAGGGAGTATATAACTGTTCGTCTTCATGGATCGCATGGTAGTTTTTACTTTTACTTTTACTTTTATTTTTTTATTCTTCCTTCGTCCTCATTTACTGTCCCACTGTAACGGCTGTGCCCTTCCTTGGTGGCTAGCTAGACAGTAACCACATAGATGCGGTGTAGACCATCGTGTATGTATCGTAGCAGGGTCGACTATGGTATGTGGCTGGATGATACGAAGTCATATGTGCTGTCGGTGGGTAAGCCCTAGATTCCCTAATAAATTGTTGTCTGTCCACCAAGAACAGTCCTAGTCAACTCTGAACAGCAGATCACGTCCACAATCGAGTTTCAGTGGTACAGAATGTAGTATGACGCGCCTTTTTGGGAACAGTCCTTTCAAGAGTCGCTGACACTCCCCTTGACAATCTCATTTTACTTTGTTCTCTCCCCTCTCACAAGGGTCACCACGAGATCGACAACAATGACCCCGACGGTGTCGTGTAAGTTTTCGAAGGGATTATTCCTCATGATGAGCGTATCCGAGGCTCCTTTCGACCAACACTCTGAGGATGTGCAGCGCCCTTGGGTAGGCATTCGAGGTCGATACAGTGCATGACTGCATTCGCTAGTATCCGGAGGGTAATACACCCAAGAAACGCTCGCCGTCAGCTGATGAGGAGGATGAGAAGAATGAGAAGTGTTCACCAGGTGGCGCATATTCCCCAAGGAGCCATTCAGAGGAGGTGAACTTGTTTCGTTCCTGAACGAGATCACTGATCTTGCTTTCGCCACCACGAAGCCTCATCTCGCAACAATGAATTTGGAATTGCGGCATCGCTTCATGGCTTCTGAGGACAAGCACCACGCTCAGGCCGTTGCGTTAACGTATGATCCGGACGTGGAGGATTATCCGAGGATATGGGACCTGGCTTCCTCTTGTTGCCCATTGGGGCTTTCACAGGTGAGGGCATCAGGACCGTTGACGAAAAGTATGTCAATTTCGGGGATGGATCCGGGTTTTCTCAGACAGAATTGTTCCGCTCTCTGCAAAGTGACAACTCGTCCGTGAGAATGGGATTATCTGATACTATTGAGCACAATGGCTACTGCACGTGCACGCTCGCACTCCTCCATAGCATGTGAGTCAATTTCTTTTGTCGTTGATTAACGATTAATGATTCTTGTTCGTCAGCTCAACTCGCCGTCTTGTAGGTTCATCGATGATCAACAAGGCTCCCTGCGTTGCCACGCACGTCATCAAAGACAGATTTTCCCACCTGACGGTCTCCATTTTTTCAACTTGGAAAAAATTCCGCGCACGGGCGCAAAATCGCCCCTCCCATCCGAACTTGGTCGCCCAGCACCAAGTGCCAATCGCGACGCCGCAGACGTGCACACGACGTCCGCACTGCGACGCCCAACCCCTCCCCGTGCCATCCCAACGGCCTGGTGTGATGCCCAAACGCTTGCGCCTCCCGTCGCCCGGCACGGCACGGACCCGCCCAGCGCCACATCTCAACAGGGCGTGGCCCCTCCGCTCACCGCGACGCCTGACGCCCCCCTTTCCATTGCGCCGCCCGTCGCCTTGCGCGGCACACACACGATATGCACACCCGCGATACCCGACGTTCATTCGTCCTTCCCACCCCAACGGGTGCGACGGCCCAACGCGCTGCCCATCGCCCAGCACGGCACGCACGCGACGTCCGCCCCCATGACAAGTGCCCCACCTACAATCCCATCCAGCGCGCAGGCGACGTGCGCGCCTGCCGCCCTTCCCATCCAATGGGTGCGACGGCCCAACACGCCGTCCGTCGCCCCCTCCATGCGTTGCCATCCAGCACGGCATTTACGTAGTGCGCGCACCCGTGACAAGCTAGGTTACGACACAGCACACAGGCAAGCTCAACTCCACCTCTGGCACGAGCCCACCACCGCGGTCAGCAAGCACATTTCCCGAACCCCTCAAACATTGCGCATGGCGTTGCCAGTGCCGCCTGAAAAGTGCAAGCCAGCAGCCGAGAATGTTGGATGACCACACAGATGGCTGACCACCTCAGAAACAGGTAGCGACAAATGATGTAGAAGGACGGACAGTAGGTACATTTCTGACATTCCACAACTTCTGGAGCACCTCAAGGCATATTACAATATTGTGGGTATTGGATACAGGAAGTAACTAGATGGGACAAGTGTTAAACCTCACTCATATTTCTCAATAAACCCAAGAAATATACTGATCTCTTGTCTATACATTGCCTATTGTGGGTTGTTGTGTTGTTGTGTTATCATGGTGATCAGTTCTGTCAAGCAATGGACTGTCTGCTGCCCCCCCCCATGAGATACATATATGAGTGTTGTCCAATTGTCCCTTCTTTTCTTCCCATTTTTTTTTGGTTGCTCAGGCTTGTCCATCCTTGCAAGCCATGCATCCTCCATATGTTGGTATTCACTCAGGTGCATGGTTAATAACTTCTCATCAAAGTCTCAACTCTCATAACAACCAGATAGTCTCTCATCCATGGCTGTGTAATGATTTGCCACTGACAACACCACATAGATGTTGAATGGTGTGAGTTGGCCTGTTGGCAGTGTACTGATACTGTATATATCAATAAGCACTGCCAATATAGTTTGGCCCTGGGATCAATTGGCAATAGTCTGTGAATGCATATGATGTTGTCAATGGTAGTTTTCAACAAGTCACAGTTTGTTCTCATCCATGGTGAATAATGTTAGGGGTATGTTTGAGAGGCACAAGTAAAATGCCTTGTTCAAGGCTTTCCAACAAACTGCAAAGGCAAATGAGTTGACCATGATGACCACAAAAGAGCAGTGAGTACATCTGGTTTGGCACCAAATATGCCAAATCTCATCTCTGTCTACATAGAAAGAGCTTAATGTCATCTTCTAGTAATGTTCCACCCAGTAACTGTACAAATATCCAGTGATTGCCAGTGTTTTCATTCACTCCCCCGCCCCTGATTGTAAATCAGCTTCATCACAAGGTACTATGAATGTTTGCTCCAGATATGTTTTCACATGAAAATAGTTTTCCAAGGAGTCGGCGCATCGCGCGCCGCAACGATTATAATAATATGTAACACAGGACGCAAGTATTCTGCTACTTAGCGGGATCCGTCCGTAACAGTAACACTTCGTCACCAGGAGGGGACACATGTCCCGTGATTAGTGCCTAAAACCGAATGATTAATACCAACGTGGTGGGATAGTCTTATAGTTCACGCACCGAGGCAAAGTAGGATAATGGACAACACAAAGGGCACGAACGGAACCCAAAGTGAGGCGAAAACAACGACGGCGCGTGATCGCGTTTCCTCGGTTCCCTGTAGACGTAACTAAATGTTTGGCCTGGTAAGGAATATTGGCTTACAATGGAAGAAAGAGCTTTTGAGATGTGGGAGGGGCTTCCGTAATAAAAAATGATCTGTGTCAGTAGGCCAGCAAGAGATACGGCTCTGGAAGCGGGTATGAAACTGAACGACGCTCCATGGCAATCGTCAGAAAGGAAGGAAATGGCCGAACAACCGCACGACACCAACGTCTGCTATCTTAGCGAGTGGAGTAAGAAAACATCCCCAAAGTCGAAGAGAACGTACCGCAAACATCAGACGAACCATGTGTCTCTGGTAGCCCAGATGCACTTCATGTGTGCAATGGACGTCATGTTCAGCGGGAAGCCATGGACACAACCAATGACATGGAGGAAGAGATGTGGTGAGTGAAGAGGGCTTAGATTCCGCTCGAGGTGATTGTCGCATCATTTTCCAGATGCTGAGAATTTGGGAGGCTCGGTCCAAGCTCCGGCCTCTCTCGTATATATAATCAGTTCTAACGCATGTCATCAACACGTGTGCCCCTAATACATGCAAAGCATGGAGTCCTCATGTTGAGCGGCTGAAGACACATTGCAGCCACAGACAGCCCCATGGTCACTTTCGTAAAATTCGGATCTGTGATCATGATGCTGCTTGACGCCCGGGTATAAAAGGATAATTTTATGCCTGGCTCCCTCACCCCCT
>JBBPNN010000332.1:0-29526 GCA_038090935.1 Hortiboletus campestris
CGATCTACATCGAGGCGGTGTTACCCATCCTCGAATCCATCCACGTCTAATTAGATGCCGTGGTCTCGATCACTTTTTTTCAGTCTTGTACAAACATAGAACACTACTCACTAGTCCTGAGATGTGCAACTGATCCATATACTAGACCAACATCAACCAACCTCATCCACCCCGATTCAGACACGCGTTCCGTGCTATCCAACATGCATGTCAAAGGGCGACGTTGCCTGGGGAGCTAACAGAGACGTGCAACGTCAGCGAGGCTGTCTCCTGTCGGATGTAGACTTACGGGGCGGAGAGAAACTGGGCTTGCGAAGGTTGACCTTGGAGCCCTCGCCTGTCTTGATAGAGATGGCATTCGGCAAAGGGATAAACGTCGACGCGTTCGAGTTGAGCCGTGACCCTCTACTGATGCTCATCGCCGCCGCCGCGTTGGCGTTCCTGTTCCCGTTCCCGTTCGCGACACAGCTGACGACGGTCCCAGAGGGCGCCGAGAACGTTGAGAGCGCGGTCGAGGCCGCTGCTCGTCGTCGTCGTCGATGTGGAGCGAGTGTACGTACGACGCGAGCTCCTTCCACAAGTCTTCGTCCACGAGGACGGGCGTTGGGTCGACTGTGCCGTCTTCGCTAAAAAGATGGCGGTGGTGAGGTGGATATGGTAACTGGTCGGAGAGGGGGAGACGTTTTGATAAGTGTGATCAGTCTGTGGGCGCACAAGGGGGGGAAATCGTCAACGTTGATCGTCCGTCTTGGATGCGAGCGGAAAAAAAAAGAGGGAGGGACACACGCGGTGAGAAACCCAAGAGAGATGTTTAGGCTGGAGTCGACGCTCTGCTGGACCTTTGCCCTGTGCACCATGACCGCGACCTGACAGGCCGAATCGAGCCAACCAATGGCAGCAGGGATTTGGAGCAGTACACCGTGTTGGTTCGTTGAGCATCATCGGGGGAGAAAGCTAGCTGAAGGTCGATCTAATCATGGTATTGATACAACGTGAGACTAGTAGTACTAAACCGTATATAACCCGAGCGGTTGCGCACCAGCGTAGAACAATGCCAAGATCATCACAGAACAAAATCCATCGCATCCCGATCATCCGCCCAGAGCCGCGCATACTCCAAGCACAGTCGATAGACGTACACTGTTCGTCAGGTCAGTCAATTTCAAAAGAAGACGTTCGCAAGCACCGGCACCGACCTTCCATGTCGGCGGTGCGTCCGAGGGTTTGTTTCCATTGTTTCCCAGCCCTCGCAATCTGTCGCAGTTGCGCGTCCCTCTCCTTCTTGAGTGCTTCCCAATCGGCTGTTCTTCGCACCGTCACGTTCGCGACGTCCATCGTCGATGCCGAAGGCCCGGAGAAATACGCATGGATGCTATAGATCTCCGAATACGATGACGAGAGGGGTATATAATGCAACCTTAAGAACGCACACGTCAGTCCTCGAGGCCTAAAAACAGACGAACGACGGCACGGTACAGCACCAACACGACCTACCACGGCTGCATCCAATCCGAAAAGTACTCCTTGTAAACCGTCGACTTGATCGCAGCGCTATCCGACGCCATCAACGCCATGAATCGTCCAGAGTAGGACATCCCGTCCAGATCGACGAGGTATTTATAAGACCAATGTTTGCCCAGTGGCACTGAGCCTGCAAAACGATGTAGTTTGCGCAGTTCATCCTCGCCACCGGGGTAGCTGCCGACAGCGGAGACAAACGCCACGTCCATGATGTCCTTGTTGACATCTTTTGCTGGGACGGTGGTCGAGATGAAGGTGTCAGGCTGCAAAGGCGAAGCATGCACGATCGTCACATTGTTAGCGGCGCTTTCATGCGCCATACGGAGGAACCTGAGCGACGCATGGCTCGTGATGAGTCCACTGGTGGGTTTAAAAAAGAAAAATACCTGTGCCGCTGATAAGTTGGCGTAAACCCCGGCGGCGTACTACCTCCTCCAGTTGTAGCACCACGCCAAAAGATGAGATCGCTCTTCTGATCCCAAGGTACTTCCATATCGTCAATTTCTTTGACCCCTCTGGTAACAGGATCATATGCGTATGTGTATCGAGAGCTTCCTCCCTGATAGTAGTGACTAGGTATCCTGATGTCTGCAAAACCCTTGGGTTTCGAGGGAGAAAGCACGGGAGAGAGCACCGGAATTGTTCGCCAATCAGAGAAAAAGTGTCCCTGTGAGTAATGAGCCCATGGGTTTTCACAAAAATCGTAATCATTGTCAACAGTCTTTACAAACGCGAAGGCTTTGTCTGAACCTTGAGATTTTCCCAGGAGCGCGTTTGATTTTTGAACGTTCGGGTCGCGATATGAGGTGTAGAGTTGACGTGCCGGGCTACCGGGGGGACACGTGCGTCGGTAGGCCTCCCATACGTCACCTTGACCCCGCCAGTCTGGCGTAAAGTCATTCAACATCGTCGTCAGGTCACCTGCGTGGCCTAGATATGAACGGATAGAAAAGTGATGCAACGAGTACATACCAGAATTGTCTTGTAGCGTGAGGTTGGGGAATTTCAGGTGTTCCCAAGGGACAAGAACCCGACCTTCTGCCTTTGAGTTGATCGCCAAGTCCATGTTGGGGAGCTGCAAACAGAATCAACATCGTTTACAGAGTGACACCCAAGGCCGACATGCACCTTGTCTTGAAACTTTGCAAGCAGATCACGGAACCCAAGGGACCGGTGACCGCGCTCTTTGTCAACGTACCCTTTATCGATTGAGACGGCAGACACATTGCCGTCCTGGATGCGCACGAGGTCGATGGAAGGCAAGTGTCCCATCTGTCGATACCGTCAAGACTAATCCAACTCGAGCGGAACCAGTCGATCCTACCAGATACGTTCTCTGACGCAACTCTTCGCCACTCAAAGCCCAAAATGGCGCAAGGTCCTCGACGATAGTATCAAACTCGTCAATGAGCTTGAAGTCTTTCTCCTTTGCAAACTCCCACCAGTGGTCGAATCCCCGAAATGGATCCCGGCCGTAGCGGCGTTTGTACTCGGCGACTGCCTCGGGGAGTGTCTTGCTTTGTTTCGCGAGACGCTTGGTAAACGCGACTTTGGCATCATCCATGAGCGTGGTGATGGGGTGCTCAGTGACTGTGCCAGTGCTCTGCGTGAAGAAGAGCCAGTTGGACGAGGACCAGCGAGTACGGAGGGTTTTTCGTTCGGCAGCTCTGCCAGTGTGGTCATTTCTGGCTGAAAAGAGACCCGCCAGCACGAAGAGCAGGAATACGCCTATAATAAACGTCGATCCGCGCCGCTGGTCGGTGGACCGCATCTGCGGAATTGTGTTAGTTGATGGTTAGTGGCCAAGTTATGGCAGGCCACTAGAAAAGGCAATCCATGTTAGTTGTGATGCTGAGCTGGCACTGACTCTGCCAGCAAGTGCCATGACCTCCTCCTTCGCCCGCCCGTCCCCGCAGTCCTCCTCGTCCCCGCGTAGACCATTTTGTATCGCTGTACTCGCAAATCACGCTACACACAACTTGTGGGACCCTTCAAAGGGCTTGAAACAATGGCTCAAAGCCGCAGATAGCTTCCGCAAGGCTGGCAGAGCCTACCATGAGGCAGGCGACCTCGAAGCTGCCTTTGTCGAATTCGCCAAAGCAGCCACCATCATTCTCGAGAAACTCCCTTCTCACAAGGAGTATTTCGCACTCTTGACCGCGACTCAACGCCATAACCTCGGTCTCGTGAGTCCGCAGTATATCCCATCTTGGCCTTTTTTTCTTCCTTTTTTTTGTCTCGCGATCTGATGGATGGGTACCGTTTTCGAGTGCGATGCACGTCCGGGTGTCTCATGTATTCGTATAATTGTATTATTTCCTCTTACGCTTGCATGGACTGGCGCTCATGTGTCTACGTCACAGAATGGCCAAGATATCCTCGCCCACCTCGGTGATATAAAACCCATCCTCGTCGACCGCTATGAACGTTGGGCAGTACAACACCCTGATGAAGCAACCGCTGTGCGTGCTGCACTGGACGCTGGTGTGAGAATGCAAGTCGACTCCAGACCCGATCGGTACCCCGACCATGACGAATCAGGTTGGCAGGCTCATGAGGCAGTGCGACGGGAGGCACAGTTGAGACGGGAAGAAGCGAGGAGAGAAGAAGGGAGACGCACGAATGACACACCCTACAAGGCTGTCGAGCAAAAGACAGTCGGTCAGCATCGTCGGCCCCAGATCGACACCGCGCCAAGCAGAAAGAAAGAGGACGTATTGTCAGTTGCAAGACGTGCGGCAAACGTCTCCCGTGAACCGTCCCTCATTAAACGAGACAGGTTGGATAAATCCGGTTCAGAACCTGTCACCCCTGTCGGTGGCGAAGAACGGGAACGACGGCGAGAGCGTGAACGTGGACGAGACGACACCTTGAATTACCAAGAAGAAGCCAAGCGACGTGAGGAAGAGGAGGTTTTTCGAAGACGGAATGCAGAGCAAGAAGGTATTCTGAAACGTCAACAAGAAGCAGAGGCTGCGTCTCGCGCAGCTCACCGCAGTGTCGTCCCTTCACCTACTTATGCGCCTGCGCCGTCGAACCACACTTACCAGTATGCTCAGCCTTCACCAAGAAACGGAGAACCCGTCTATGAAGACGCCCTTCCACCTTCCATGCCATTAGAAAGTCCGACAAGGTTAGCCTCATTATGACTTCTGCCTTCATATCCGTCCTCATCCCAACACTGCAACAGACGTCAGACGCCAGCTATGAGAGGGTACGTAGGCTTGCCTCATCAGGGGTCACACGTTACCCACCCACTCTTTCATTCCAGTCCTTCATACCCGATACCAATCACGACCACATCACCAGCACCGCCAGATGGGCACATTCGATACCCGAAACTCATGTCCCAGCATCAACTCTCACAAGGTTACACACCTTCCCTACAATCCATGTTCAGTTATCCAACCCTCAAACCTTCCGAAGTAGGGCCTTCTTCCCTTCTATTCATCCCGGATGCGTCCAAGACGCCGTCTATCCACCTCTACCCCACCGACACGCTCCCTCGTCCCTCCCCACCCGTTCCCGTCCCCCAGCCTGGACCACCTGGCAGTCAATACACCGCCACCTTTTCAACCCTCTCTCGAATGCGAGGCCCTCCACCACCGCCACCCGCACCACCGCTCCATGCTGACGGAGAACGGTTCCGCACAGCCTCCCAAGAATCTGCCCGCATTATCCGAGACCGAACGAGCGAAGAACGCGTTCCAGAACTCAAGACCGTGTCTCTCCCACGCGACTGTCTCCCGCGTTTCCTCTCCATCGCCGCGCTCAATACCTCGCGAAACCGCGAAACTTGTGGGTTGTTATTGGGAAAGGACCAGAAAGGCAAGTACATCGTGACGACCTTGTTGATTCCCAAACAGCATTCGACGAGCGATACATGTACTATGGATGAGGAGGAGTTGGTGATGCAGTTTACGGAGGAACGGTCATTGATCACGCTTGGATGGGTGAGTTGGGGTTTGATAGAGAGCGATCGTGGCCACGCTAAAGACTTTGGCATGCTTTCTAGATCCACACCCACCCGTCGCAGTCATGTGAGTATCTATGGGTCATCCTCGGACGTCCCCTTCTCACTTCCGTGCCCTTCTATGCATGTACAGGTTTCATGTCCTCGGTCGACCTGCACACACACTCGGGTTTCCAACGTATGCTTCCAGAATCTTTCGCCGTCGTCTGCGCGCCCAAATCCACGCCCAAGTACGTCCTCTATCCACTCTCGTGTGCCTCGCTTGAGCACCGACAACCCCGTCACCTCCACAGCTTTGGGATCTTTCGTCTGACGGATCCACCCGGTCTGCAAACGATCCTGAATTGTCACGCAAAAGAAGCGTTCCATCCACATCCCGAACTTCCTATTTATACAGTACGTCTCCGTTGCCTATTTCCCCTCATCTTGCTTTTTTCGGCACTCACGCGCGCTATTTTTATCCGCTATGCTGCGGTACCCGTTTTTGGATCGTACGACCTGGAACGAATCATGAAGGATGCCGACAAGGGACACGTACAGATGAAGGATATGCCGCTCGAGATCGTAGATCTGCGGTAATCGCATGTGCACATGTACAAGTCTGTCCTGTCATTTTCTCCACAATTTTTTTTTAAATCTTGTCTTTTCACTCGTCATTGATCCACTACCTACACCTATTAACATATCTTGTCTCCCTTCCCTTCCTTCCCCTCCTTCCCACCTCTCTCCCACTTTGTTCGCACCACAGCACGACTGTGTGTGGACACGGTTTTCCATATGTATCTTTTCAAGAACGCACAGCAAGTAACCATTGGCATGGCATTTCCAAATTCATTTTCACAATCTTTATTTTGACGCTGTGGGCGTGCAGGTGAACATGAGATGATGTGAAATGCGAACGACGAGAAGCCTGAGGGGCACTCAACTGTATGCAGTTCGAAATCAGCAACCGGGCTACTAAAAACGTGTGAATTTTTCCTCGTTAGGAATAGCACACAAGGAACGGACGATCGAGTTACTAGCTTTGCCCAGCGGCCCCAGCCGTCCTGCAATCAGAACCCACCAAGCAATAACGTTGCAAACATGGGTCGAAGATGTTGGGCAGGGAGGGGTGCCCATCAGTACACAGCCTGTGTGGTGTCACATGTATGGCCCAATAAACATCGCGAACTGAATCTCCGAGAACTCGTCCATGGATGCATAGATCATGGGGGGTGTGCCAGTGGTGGTCTCGAACTGAGCTCTATCATACTAGAGAAATGCTACCCGTCCACCGTGATCATTCAAATACCTACCACCATGGCATCCAATCGTGGTAAAACGGATTGAATCTCGTCACCCAGCACTCAGAGACGAAGGGACGTTGGACCAAAGCCAGCGGCCGCCCTTGAAAGGAACGTAAACACCCTGCCATCCGGGGGCCAAACGCAACAAAGACGATATCAACTTTTGGTAGGACCCCCATCAGATACCCCTAGGGCTATCTGTGTACAAAACAATTCAATCCATGAGGTAGCCGGCTGTGTAATGGAACAGTGCATCCTTGTTGCTCACAAAACGACAAGCGGGTGCGCAAAAAAAAAGTCATCAGGACCATATATCCCGACTGTCACAGTGTCGAGCGTTCGATGCTCTCTGTAGAGCAGCTACAAGATCCAGAGACAATCCTTGCCTGTTCATCAGCTGTTCGCCAACACGAAACGCCCGTCTGAAGAGTGACGGCCTATATGCACCATCGACTGTTACTGTGGCGTGCTCACATAGTAACCTTCCGACACGAAATCAAGCTTGTACTCCGACGTAGTCGTCTGCTCCTTTTGTTCTTTTCGGTGGTCGCAAAAGTTCATCCGATAATAGATTTGGTGGAAGTACTGCATTTTTGACAGAAGACGGACTCCGCGTACGTGCTCGCGGGAAGTCGAGCTGTTAGCAGAGGGTGCGATTGAATGCATTAAATGCAAGTCCTGCACTTGTAGTCCAGAATTGCGTGGGTCACTACGAGCCCTTCCCATAATTGAAACGTGTCCTCGAATCGACCACACCCAGCCCAAAATGGTGATGAACGCTGGGGCAAACCGACTCCATCGGCCGTGATGGAACTGCGGAGGCAAAACATGCGAAACCTGGATGCCAAGGCATTGGGGTCAACCAACTATATCCGGTGAAAGTGAGCCAGAGAACAGTAACTTGATAGGGCGCAAGGAATTTAAGGGAACGTTTGCCTCGTTGCTACTGCATGTGTGGATACGATCACAACCCCCGATGAAAGGATATCACAGTATGAGATAACCATGTCCACGGTCAGGGAGGTGGGAGCAGATATGGACGTGGATGTGGACGTGCCACCAGGGTCTTGAGACCCCCTGATCGAGCACCACCATACTATCAAGCCCAAATTCCAGTTCCCATTCTAGTTTGGGATCGCTTTCTTTGAACACATCCTCCACTCGACCTCGACGCCCTCGAGGTGATTGACGATGCAATGGTTGATGATGACTACGATAGCCTTTGTTGATACTCAACGGATCGCTCGCGCTCGCGCCCTGTCAAAGCCTCAAGCTCGAACCTCGTTGCTGTCTTTGGACTTCTTGATCTGGGCGCGGTCCTTGGGCTGCAAAGTCGACAGACCCGGTATTCACTATACACTATTCAGTGTCCACGGACATGGGCAGGTAAAAGGCGGACGCCCGAGTCTAGAAGGGGGTACAACCAACTTTGAAACCATCATTACGACTGCGTCCGAGCTCCCAGAAGGAACACGACGCCAAGGGAGTAACACTCGGGAAAATACGCACGACGCGCCCGGATAAGCACTGGAACAAGGTTGTCGTGCGGGTTGAATCGGATATGGATATTGGATATTCAAAGGATTGCGTGATGATCGCGCCGAGGACACCCGTGGCCAGCGACAATTCATGACCATGGACAATGAGCGACGTGTGTAGGTGCTTGATGGAGATAGATAGCCATCCATCGCTGCGAGACACGATAATCCGGTGCTCGACAAGGTCAAACCAGAGTATGGTCGTGGTTGTGCTCCAAGTGGCTAAATATGGTGTCGGGAGCCCGAGCTGTGTTCTGTATGGAAATGCCCGTCCACGTGTGTTCCCTCATTGGGTTTCGGTCCATGTAGACGGTTCGCCTTCTTTCCTCCCCACATACCTCAGCAAGTAACATTCTAGCCTGCTCCTGTTCCGTACCCGCCCGTCTTCAAAGCGGACCTCTAAGCCATTTTAGATTTGTCTGATGACGGCTTGGAGCGGGATAAATCGATGATAATTGACCCCTTAATCAGCGGGGATCAGTCCAACAGCCCCCTCCAGCTGTACAAGCATGCCGTTTTTTCTCCACGCGACAGATGACAGGTGAGTCTGGAAATCACCGCGCCTCACAGGGTACAACAACTCTGGGCGTGGGGATCATCGGTGCCGGTACTGCGTAATTTATGCATTGTGTTTCAGCCACCGTAACTTGCTCCGGCGGGCGTTGTCTTATCCTGTTCCGGGCTGGCCAGAGTATACAGAAATATCGTGCCACACAGAAGGTGAGAACGATGCCACGAAGTCCTTGTGCACATGAAACGATAATGAACCCCACTACCATTTCGTGTTTCATTTACCGTCTCCACCCATCTTCTTATCCTGTTCCTTCCCCTTTCACTGGTCCTTCCAGATCGGCACGTTCTCGCGCAGCAGAAAGGAAGAGACGTCACGTTAGCGGAGTACCCGCGTACTTTTGAGAACGATCTCCACACGAACGCTGACACTTGTACTGAATGGACTTAGCCTACCTCGGGGAAAACCGAGATCCAGATCTTCCCTTTGAACAAAATACTAGGCACAGCTGCCATCCGCGGACCAATTGCATCTGGCATGGAGGCAGAGGGTTGGCGATGGCATCACCACATGCGTGCGTTGATACGCCAGGAGCCCATGATCACAAGTGTACACGGGCTGCGGCTGCGCGCTGACAGGGGGAAAAGGCGCGAACACCCTGTTTCTCGGCCATCTTGAACAACACGTGTTGCGAGAAGGAGAATTAGAGAGAGGGCGCAAAAAGGGACGATCTCGGTCATGACTTCTTCACCGGTAGGGTATGACCAATTCCAAAAGGCAAAGGATGGGGAGGAGATAAGACTGGATCTGGCCAGAGTCAGGGGGTTCGTGAGATCAAACCATGGGGCCAAGGGTATCCGCGTGTTGGAATTCCATCCTGGATTTACCAGGATAGCACAAACCCATCCGAAAACTTCAGTTCAAACTATGCCTGGGTTGGGCACATGGACACAGGAGCGCGAGTCCTAGCCTAGAGTCCCACTCGAAAAAAAAAGGACAGGGCCGAGATTTCTTTGTCATCGTCCCGGGAACCAAACAACGTCGCGTGGTGGATAAATGAGAGGGGGATAAGAATAAGAATAAACGACTGACCTGCCCTGTGGGTCTGGAAATTTTGCGAAGTTGAAGAACTTTCATGTCGCTCTTTTTTTTCCCCCTCCATGAGCGTCGATCCCGGCGTATTAACCCCAGGTTATTTTCCTTCACGCCTACCGCCGACCTACCACCGTCCCGATGGCTTCGATGTACGGCACAGTGAAGACGCGATGTATTCTCTGCCCCGCCACATCTGGAGTTCCGGAACGGACCCGAGTCTAATACGGGACGAATAAAGCCAACGACCGGGGAAGGAGAAAAGGGAAGGCGTTCCGTGTCGCAAGTACGTAAACTGGGGGAAATGTACGTGAGACCGTAACCTCTGCCCGAACGTAAGACCTATCTTTGTCTTGACTTATCATGCAGATTTGAACGGGCCATCGTCGATTGCGATCGCTGCGGGTGACGATGATGACGGCGCGCGCGCTTGCCCTGCCTTTCATAGCATTGGCAAAACGTTGTTCGCGACACGGCGGAAAAAAAAGTGTTTGTCGTCGATTCTCCGCAGTTGCGTCATGGTGGTTTTGCAGGTGTGTGACTCACTGCCTTGTTTTGATACGTTCCGGGAGCTTCGGGCGCAACGCTATATCCATCCCTGAACAGGTCTATTTGCGCCCGTCCTGGTATATTGGTCGTGATCCGAGCTATTCCGTCTCTTCCGTGTTGGGACTTGCGGTCCACCCTTGCCAATCGCACCGCCCCTCTGCATCGCTCACCCTCACACTTCATTTCTGCATTCTTCAAACCTCATTCTCCTTGTCTCACGTCACAATCCAAGGCTAAGCTTCATTCAAAGGCTATGTGACGATCGTTCTACTGGAGAAAAAAAAGCACTGGATCCGCTTCTGCCTCACATTGTTCCGCCAGCCGGACAGCCTGCTCCAGAGGCCCGTCATGATCCTACAGGTTGGAGTTTGTTACCCGCGGCCATGCGCTGGCTTGCATTGTCTTGCTCGAGACAATGCAAAAGGAGTGTACAGGCACAGCTTGGTTCGGTTCCAACAAGAAGCTGGCACCCACAGTGTATCTAGGATCCCGGACGGTTCTATTGTCCCTCGCCTCTGCTGTTACTACCGTTGTTCGAATCGTCTGACCATGTACGTAACTACGCTACCACGTTGAATGCGCGTTGTTGTCTCCGCGTTGCGAGTCAAAGGCGTTATTAGGCAACCACAGGAGAGAAGAAGCCTAGCGAGAGAGAGAGCGAGAACTCAATAATATCCCGAGTTCGCGCGCCACCCCTGAGTTATCTTTTCCCAAATTGCTCCCACAGTGTGGCCAATCTTGATCCACACTATCTTCATTCCATATTTACGGCCTTCCAGAGGAGAAGAGAGAAATCAAGCATCAACACGTTTCCTTGGCCGTGACAGGCAACCCGCTATCGGTCATCCTCCCAGCCAACTCGGGCAGGTGGTCCTATACAGCCACCGCGTCCGAGGTAAATACCACCTCTGCGTCCAGCCACCTCTTCTTCCCTCACACTTGCCTTCCCATCCATGTATCCCCTATCAGTCCTCTCTTCACCCGCTATGTCGACTGCAAGCCGTCTTTCGGACGGGAGCAGTCGACACTCTGATTCAGGTCACCACCGGACGAAAAGTCAACCTGATTTCGAGATTGAACGTCCTGCCAAGAGTTCCATCAAGAGTTCTAGCAGTGGCCCCAAACGACCATCTGCACGGAGACACCAATCAGATTATGCAGCCCAGAACGCACTCCGTTCGAGCATCTCGCGCTTGCTCGCCGCCAAAATACGTCCCTTTACTGCGTGCGGCCGCATTCCCCTCGATCCCTCCGCACTCGTCCTCTTCTTCCGCTCAAAGGTGCGTCTCCTCCCAGTTTGGCTTGTGCGACGACGCATTGAAAACGCGAATGCCACAACAGAGTGGCATCACCCATTCGCTCGATTTCCCCATCGATGTCGATTACGACACGCCGCCCGCGCTGGACGTCTTGATCGCGGCATGTCGGCCTCACCAAACGGCAGGAATCAACGTCTATCCTGATCGTGACTCGCTGTTTTACCCCCCAAACCTCCCTCTCACTGCCACGCTCGAGATCGCGAACCACCCTATCCTCGACGCGGTGCGCAACGCACTCTTTCCGACCCTGCCCGTCGGCCACTACCTCATCACGGTACGAGATCGACTGGAAGTGATGGGAAACGGGTGTCGGATGTCCCCACAACAACGCACGTTGCGGAATGATGGGCGGGTGGCCACGATCGTGGTCACCCTCCCCGCGCAATACCGCGGTGGTGCCCTGGTAGTCCGCGACGCCGATGGAGCCGAAGAAAAGTTCTTCGGAGGTGGACAGCCCGGACAGGTCGAATGGACCGCGTTCCTCGCGGAATGCGAATACGAAGTCGAGACAGTGCAACAGGGGTGTCGAATGAGCATCTCGTTTGCGGTGCACCTCAAGACGTACGGACCCTCGGTGGACCCCCTCATTACGCCGAGCGAACACTTTTTAGATTTAGTGTCCCCTGTGTTGAGTTTATCGCGCGGGAGAAAGGTGGCCTTTTACCTCACACAAGACTATGGTGTGAATCCAGCCGAAGCGATAGCCGAGTCGTTGGTGCCCCATGTACGTCCATTTCATCTGTGTTCCTGCATCGCGCCTTGCCGCCTCGCCTTGGTTGAGGTACGGCGCGGTGCGGCGTGATCGGTGAAAGAGCGCGAGCTGACGATATCGGTTACCAGTTGAAAGGGAGCGATTCGCTCCTGTACCACGCCCTCAAGGTGTTCAAGCTCGCACCAGAACTCCACTGGGCAGCAGGAGGATACATCTGGCCCATCGACCGCACGGTCGAATGTGGCAATGACGCCCTTTCTGACTCACCCACTGCTGCCATGATGAACTTTGCCCCACCCTACAACTCGCCATCCAAACGCAGCGTGGCCGCGTCGGTCCGACCGATGAGCTACTATGGCGATCCCGCAGAAGACGAAGAACTCGACACAATGCGGACGGTGTCAGATATCGTTCGATCACGGGTAGAAGAGTCTGGTGCCATCGCGCTGACGGACGCAGAGATATTCATCTTGTCGGATTGGGCGCATGGGCCGACGACCAAGGAGCGGGTATATTTTGCGTCGGGCGGGGACTTGGAAAAGCTGATCGTAAACGTATTGATAGTCACATTCGTCCCATGAGTGCCGGGTCGTTTTTCTATATTTTTTTTGTGATGACCCCGGTGGACTATCACTTTTCTTCACCTCCTTCGCATTTGGCCTGGCCGTGCCACGAGCGATATGTTACCACCTGTATTACGCTTGTTCCAGTGTACGAAAACCCAAAAAGAAGAGGAAAATCCGGACAAAACAAACATGCCAGTGGAGCGGATGTCGTCAGTGGAGCAAATGTCGTCAACGGTCAGACGACAGCGTTGCCACCTTCGTGATGAATCGATCTCCGATTGAATCCCTGTTTGCTTCCGCACACACACTCATTTACTCGCTGTGCATGCTCGGAGCTCAGGTTGGGTTTGGAGTTGGCTCAGGCTGGGACATGGCTGGTGTTAGGGACCCAAGATGAGATGGCTATCGGGGGTGAGCTGCACCGAACCATTCCCGATGACCATCCAGTACTCGCGCCGCCCCTGGCCAGTGTGGTCGCTTGCCCTCCTGGCAGGCAACCTTGGAAGGCAGCTGTGGCGTCCACTGGCACCCAGAATTGGTTCGCCTCAGTGAGCCCCCCCAACCTCCGGAGCAACTCCAATACATGGCGGGTCGCCCATTGACGATGCGTCGTGCTCACCAAGCTAGGTAATATTACACAGTGCTGTATACGATATTCAGACGCTCTCGTCGATGACTCGAGGTAGATGACGGGGTTCGTGAAACGCGCGGGGTCATTTTTAACCTGGAATGACCAGGTGGACCGTCATCGCGACGCAAGCAACGTCGCTCTGAATGCCACGTAATGTCACCCCCCGGGATGCGTGCATGATCAACGGCATGGAACGTTCATGCCACACCTCGCCGCCTTCGGAGCATCCTCCAGGAGGGGATATCCTGTAGTGAAGCTAAGATGCGCAAGCGAAATGGCCTTTGTATCTACGCGAAAAACGATCAGAAGACAGAGGGCATTTATGTATTGCAGCATCGCGCGTTTATGTATGTAACCTAGGTTCACGTCGACGACGTTGACACCTTGGAACAGGCCAAGGGCGCCCAGCGCACCGATGGAGATGTAGCTATGATCCTGCTCAATTGTCCTTTATCCATATCTGACTCGCCTAATTCAACACGTGCGGTCGATACAATAATGTGGCTACGTACATATCTGCCTGTGTTGAGATCCGAGCTGCCTTGTGATCACTCACAGCCTTTCTCTTGTCGCTTCAAGCTTCAAGTGAGTCACAGCCGCTGCCCCAGAAAGTTCCTTGATCTGACTTTGGACTCTGGATCTCGATCCAGGGACACAGCGTGCTCAAGTTGTTATTTGGTACTAGGGCACCGTAACCCACATGAGACTCCCATGAGGACAAGCAGGTTTACAACCATGATCTCTACGCCAAAAGATATTGCATGTGACCGAACTTGAAATTGCCGTTGGAAATCGAACTGGAGATGTTCTTGCCACTGCTCCGTTTCCGCCCGGCCGCGTCTTTCCAATGCGGTCACTGGGCCTGGTCACTTCGGGTGCTGTTGCTTACTATTTCATTGGGTCCCATTGCTTGAATTATAGATCTACAGTTCGAATAAACTGACAATCTGTGCACGTACGTCGTGCAAGGGGGACTCCCCCGGGAGGCTAAAGACTCTCCAAGTTAGGACACTCCTGGCTTCGCGGAATAGGAGCATGACCCCCCCTTCTCACAGTAGAGGTTGGGTATGGCTCTCGGTTTGTTGTTGGCCCCTGCAGTGATACTGACGATGTGGTGTTTTTCACAATCACCATATGTGAGGCCAAATATGACGACACGGTGGTGCTAGGTTGCCTTCGGATGAAGCCCCGGAACACGAACTGGACACTCTCCCTTGTGAACATTCCATGCACTGGGCTGGTAAGCAAACCCGAGGCCGTGTCTCACGTTGACATCCCGTCGTATATTTGGCTGGCTGAATGTTCAAGGTGACCTACCTTTGCTCAACAGTTATTGATACTAGTCGACCACATGGATTTGGGGTGCGTGACCGGTGTGATCAGGACATGTGCGAGGGAGGGAGGGAGACAACCACAGCCAAAGTGTGAAAGTCGTTGATGCCCGACTTGGACCCCCCAAAACCCGCGGGAGAAATGTCGTAGTACCGTGACCGACTGTTCGCATCTTCATCAAGATCCAAGATCTTTTACAACGCCCTGGGCCCTTCAGGGACTCGAACTATTGCTCACATTCATCTCTGAGTCAGAGTCGATCGTTTACGAAATATCCTGTTTGCGCAATCACGGATCCGAGGTTGCCCACTACGTCTAGTAGGTCTTCGTCACCAAAGAATCCAAGGCAAACTTTACTCCATCAACAAAGACCGTCATCGTTTTCTGAGCCTCCTCCGTCAAGTTGCGCATATCATACATGATACAGTTACGAAACAGGGTATACTTCCATCGCAAGTTCGTACACATCTCGTGGATCGTTTTCAACGTTCAACGTTCAACGTTGGTGTTACTCTCGATCACCCGCATCTCTTCGTCTCCTTCTGCCATACCAGTGGTCATCATGTCTGCGAATCTGACCGAATCTGACCAGACGGAAGACGTATCCATGACTCGAGAAGATTTTGATATGCCAAATCCAGTGTCGATCCCCTCGTGCCGCCCCCTGACACGAAGGAGGTTGTGCAAGTACAACTCTCTCACGTTCATGATGAACCGAGGGGAGAGGACGAACATCGAGATGAAGCTGAGCATGGCCATCACCATTCCAGGCGTATCCTGGCCGAAATCGATATTGTTGAACAAATGCCTGTGTTATCGGAGGTTGACGAGATCAGTTTGCGGTTTGCATTCCGGCGGGGAGGACAGTGGGGATGGGAGCGTGGAGTAAAGGTGAGGGAACGTACGCGAGGAAGTAAAGGACACCCTCCCTGAAGAGAAGGTTGATGTACTGGTTGACTCCCCATCGCTTGGTTGTCTTGTATGCTTGAAACAAATCCATACATGATCGGGCCACGGTAAGAGCCAACATGAGGGCAGCGAGAGTGAGCCTAGGAATAAGTTTATATTTTCCTATCTTGGTCGAGGTGTTGAAAATCGCATAGCAAAACGACATATCAAGCACCTGAGGAGTGGTCACTGGTGAGGGGAGTGAGGGTCATTTCTTCCGTAGGAGCCGTCGATGCGTACTTGAAAAGCTGGTGTTAGGGTTGTCGTGGAGTATAGAAGAAATAAAATAGAGGATAATGGTGGCTGCGTAAAACACGAGGAGCAAAGCCAGGACGACCTTGGATCGATTGTACATTGAGTACACGCGTAGGATCATCACCACTGATTGTCATCAACACGGCTTATCATTTAAATCGCACATAGAACATAGGGCCACTTACTATCGGCAGCAGCAAGAAATATAGTGAATGCGTAGTCGGATGCAATAAAGAGCACCGCGCCTTTAATTCGTGGTTGGTTTTAATGTGTCAGATGGTTTTGGGACACCGCTTACACCTATGCAGTTTGGTGTCAATGATTGGGCGTGTAAGGGAGGAAGAGAAACCTACGTCTATTTGATCGAGTATTTTCGTCAGGCAAGGAACGTACTAGAATACGAAAGAAAACTCACCAAGGTGGGTCCGGGTATGAAGGTACTTCCATCTTTCAAAGCACCCTAAGTAAGCTCCAACCGGAAGCATGGCACAGTACATACACAATCCTTGAATCCTGTGTACGGCGCTGAAGTTTAGTCCTCGCGCTCGACATGTATCGGCCATCATTCGGGGTGACTTACAAGGCGACAGCAAGCCCCAGATAACGAGCCTTCTAAATAGGTCAGAGTCGGTTTTTATTTAGGTTACTGGATACGCACGACAAAGAACAGCGCGGACACAGAAGTCCATGGCCTACTCTATGGAGATGCGATCAGAGTCAAACAGTAATATTGTATGCATTCGTCGAGGCTCGCTAACCCAGATATAATTTATCTGCGAAAAACATCAGAAAGAAGTTCTAATAGGTAGAGTGGAAAATGTAAAAACCTCTTTCTGAAAGGTAATCACTGGAAGTGGACTTGGCTCTGAGTTCTGAGAGTGGTGATCACTGTGAATCACTCACTGTAATCATACGTGACGGCCGTAGCGACCACGACTGCAATGCCGTTGAGATTAGGCCACTCCAACGATGAGCATCCTTACGGGATATGCAATTATTGAACCGCAATGCCGCCACAACGGATTGTAAATCCAAGTCGGACGACATGGTCTTAGGGTAAAGTTTGGTGTAAACTCAGATATTGAAAAACAGAGTTGCAGCTACTTAACTAAATATGCAAATGCGGGGAGCCTTCCCGTGTAGCAGCATGGCGATCCCAACCAAGATCCAGCGCCACAGGGGGGCTGAGAAGGGAGTGTCAGCGTGATAACAATGCGAAACGGATGGGATGGATTAACCACGTGTTTCAAATGGTACTTGCTACAAGTTTGACTACGAGTATGTGAGTAAAGAAGACACACTGTGTGCAACCTCCTGATAGAAGTAAGTATGAGTGTTTCGTTGGTCAGGTACACACAACTCCTTGATTGCCGTACTCCACCGGGCCGGGAGTTGATGACACCAAGGAATTAATTTGGAGCAGGGTTACCATGGCTTTGTAGGACGGATGATCCGACCACCTGCATGGCTGTGGAAAGCCACGAAACTATCCTCGCGATGGATTTTGAACGCAAGGATGACTCAAGCACGTGACTACCACCCCTGGACGTAGGAATGAGCAGGACCATTTTAACTCTCTCATCAGTACTCACGGTTATCCGTGAATGAATCAATTTTTTTGGCTAGCTACACTCTGGAGTATTGCGTTAAGTTCTCGATACCTACTGAATCTCAACTCCAAGTTGGACTGAAACAAGTGGAGCTGCATATCAAACATCTCTGCCACAAAAGTAGGCGTCGGTACCGAGGTCGTGGACCTCGGATTCCTGAAGCTGAACAAGGCTAAATAAACACAGCCGTTGGTGCAGGTGAGTGGTTGCTGGCGGACCAACGGGCTGGCGGTGTTACACCATAATGACAGGGTTCTGTTCTAGCCGTATCACCATGCACCTGTCTCGTTCTCCGTAATCCACGACACGCTAATCTGAGTCCGTCGAAGAGGGCCTTTTGATGCCAATAGGTGCCAATAGATGATCCTATCATTGCGTTGCTGGATCTTGACAATATCGGTTTGGCCGGTGAACAACGTCCACCTCCAGATCACACCGTCGGACAACGACAGGAACTGCGAAGAGTCATGTATAATGCGAC
This sequence comes from Hortiboletus campestris, assembly GCA_038090935.1. Taxonomy (NCBI): domain Eukaryota; kingdom Fungi; phylum Basidiomycota; class Agaricomycetes; order Boletales; family Boletaceae; genus Hortiboletus; species Hortiboletus campestris. The sequence continues at coordinate 18,325 of JBBPNN010000332.1, forward strand.
TACCGTCAGTATGACCTTCACTCATTGCGCCGCCGTTCCAATTGACCTACCCAGATTTGGAGCAGAAGTGGTACTGCCCCTTGACTACTACTGGTTCCTTGGACCATCGTGTGTTCGAAACATATCGTGGATCGACAACCACGTGTTTGTCTAGTGGTAACTTGGAAGACTGGCGCATGTATGTACTTGCTTCTTGACGAATCTGACACTTTGGCACTCACACGAATGCTCGCGATGTGAGTCATGACAATGATTGGGTCCATCTATTCAGGGGTGCGGTGTTGGGGAAGCAATTCACAGCCCGAATAAGCTCCGCAGTAGCAATGGGTGCATGTTTTGGTGGACTCGGAGAAGGTCCGACATCTGCCCCACAATCTGCACCAGCCAAACAATCGTTCCTCTCTTGGGCGAGGACGTGTTCTGTCTGCCTACTAATCGTACATTAACCTTGCAGCATTGTGGCGATTTCACTGAGCTCGTGATGGTGACCGCGGGCATACAAGTCCTTGGCGAGAAACCAGACTCGTGAGTTCGCCACGATCGTTCTCCAAAGTCACCAAAGTGGTTTCCAGGCTGCAAAGGCAATGATGCAGATGATGTACCGCCATATCCACAACGGCGCCGAGCTGACGATAGGCGGCATCGTCGAAAGGATTTGGAACGGATTGAAGGGACATCTTCAAGTTGTTGCACCGATTTTGAGTTACTTGACTTGCCCCTTTTATATGTTGCACTAATGGTCGCGTATCGACAAGCACCCCTCGTTTCGTACACTCCGATGGCCGAAAGAGGGCATTATATGCCACCCCTTGTCAAAATGCCTGGCATCGAGTCACTGATCAGAAGATGGATGTAATCAATTTTATCGCACCCCATCAGGTGCGGCGGAGCTGGCACAGCATCAAATGGATTGGCCAGAGGAATCAAAACCTGCGAGGGTCTGTATGGTTCCTCCTTTCAACAGAGCGCACAACTCCCGCCGCACATCCATGTTTGAGCGAAAAAGGCCGGACATGCAGAGTGTACTTGTAGAGGCGGAAACGGCCGCGAGAAGGGACGACGTGGGAAACAACCAAATTGCATACGACTCTTGGTCTCTCGGAGTCGCAAGCGCAAGAACTGATCTCACTGGTGATGGACATGGCACGGATCAACGACGGCTTGTGTTATTTAGATCCTAATGCTGTGTGAGGGTAGGTACCACCCGGCCGCAGAGGGGTAGAGCGCATAGCCTGAGGCTACATGAACCCGGTCGAGATTCGGCCAAATGTCTATCAGTCGTCGTGAAATGCCGTGGTAGTAGAAAAGGGGCTAACACACCATGCTCTCGGTTCGCGAGCGAGCGGTCGGATTCGATGATTAGACAAACCGGTAGACTAATCGATCTGGTTAGCACTCGTGATGTTCGCTACGGTGTCAAACGTGCGCACCAAGGGCGCGTCTGGTCAGATGGGTTGGCCTTTCACATTATCCTATTGCCAAGATGACGTGTCCTGGGATGTAAGTGAGGAAGCGAAACACCTCCTGGCTCAAGTTGATGAGTGCATCGATGAAGAGTAAAGACAGCAATACGAGGCCAACGATTTCTCGAGGACCAATTCGGTTGGCCCGTATGGCTTGATGGAAGTCATTAAAGAAAGGCACCGAAGTCCATAGTCCCATCACAATCTAGCAGCGACCCCGATCATTGTCATCACTAATACAAGTACCAGATGGAACCGTGGACGACTCGAAGCTTACCAGGGATACAAGTTGCTAACAACAGTCGTCGATCGTTGTTTCGGTCAGTAAAAAAATGACGATTAGAACGAGAATTATAGCCGGGTTATACGTTTCAGGCGTCTGCTCATATACCTTTGATGAACTTCACTGTACCAACAGACAAATTCAAGTAAGCTCATTCGCAGTCTAAATGCGGCAACTACCGTCACAATGAATCTCCGCCTGAATCACGGGTAGGATGGGCAATTTCGTTGGATGGTGCTGTGACGAGCACCGAATATTTCACAGCTGACGGAAAAGCCAACGTCCCAGCGCTCTCAGTTGGCTTTTTCCCCCGCTTTTTTCATAATTGGTGTCTCCTATTAGCATGCTCAGGCTTGTCTCCCGGTCGACCTCCACGGGGCGACTCGGAAAGGTTGCCTGCTACGGTTCATCACCAAGAGGTACTGTACGGTTATGTCTTGGTGTAGTTTGGTTGCTAAAAGAATGGCGCGAAAATAGGCCGCAGATCAATAGCGTCGACGTCTGCGCGCCAGCAGGATATAACGCTGACGGTAGATGGAAAGGAAGTCACTGTCCCACAAGGTTGGCTCTAGCAATAGATGTCCTTTGAGACCTTGGATTGAGAGGTGAATAGGCTCTGCTTTGATTCAGGCATGCGAAGCGGCTGGTGCTGCCATTCCCCGGTGAGTTTCTTGGTTTGTATTTGCCGACTATCGCGTCCTAATTCCGTTCAAGGTTTTGCTACCATGACAGGTCAGTACGCCATTGGTTTCCTGTTTGCTTTTTGCACTCACGCGCCTTATCAGACTCGCAATTGCTGGAAACTGTCGGTGAGCTGAATCCTGCTAAAGACCGAGCATTCCGAATGACCTTGGTCGATGTAGCATGTGTCTAGTTGAGGTTGAGAGATCACCAAAACCAGTCGCGTCATGGTGAGCATATTATTTTGTCTTGTCTGATACTTTGTCTTGACACTGTGTAGTGCCATGCCAGCGATGCCTGGTGCAAAGGTTTTTACTAACACACCTCTTGTCCACGAAGCTCGGTGAGTCTTACAGACATGCGCTTTTCGGTCCTAATGTTTCAATAGCGAAGGTGTTATGGAGTTCCTCTTGACCAACCATCCGCTAGATTGTCCAATCTGCGATCAAGGCGGTGAATGTGACCTGCAGGACCAGTCGATGCGCTATGGTTCTGATCGTACGCGTTTCCACGAAATCACCGGAAAGCGTGCCGTAGAGAACAAGGATCTTGGGCCCCTCGTAAAGACGTCCATGAACCGCTGTATCCAGTGTACGCGTTGCGTCCGTTTCGCGAACGAGGTGGCAGGTGTCGAGGAGTTGGGTACAACCGGTCGTGGAAACGACATGCAGATCGGTATGTATGTCGAGAAAACGATGGATTCGGAGCTCTCTGGCAACATTATCGACCTCTGTCCTGTCGGTGCATTGACGAGCAAACCATACGCTTTCCACGCCCGCCCATGGGAACTCAAGAACACAGAATCTATAGACGTTTTAGACGCTGTTGGCTCAAATATTCGTGTCGACTCTCGGGGCGTGCAGGTCATGCGGATACAACCACGTACAAATGATGATGTGAACGAAGAGTGGATCAACGACAAGACCCGTTACGCATATGATGGCCTCAAGTTCCAACGCTTGACGACACCTTTGATCAAGGAAGGCGACCGGTTTGTCCCAGCGACCTGGGAAGAGGCATTCCAGAGGATTGTGGACGGCTTGACGGCTTCAGGTGCCAAGGACGACGAAATTCAAGCTGTGGCTGGCCAATTGGCTGATACGGAGTCTCTTGTTGCCCTCAAAGATTTCGTCAATCGATTGGGCTCAGACAATCTCACCCTCGATCATGTGAATGGCAATGTACCACCTCCGCACGGTGTCGATGTCCGGTCAAATTATCTCTTCAACGCAACAATCCCCGGTGTAGAAAGTGCCGACGTCATTCTCCTCATTGGCACCAACCCTCGCCATGAGGCTGCCGTCCTAAACTCCCGTATTAGGAAGAGCTGGCTACATACAGGTCTTGAGATCGGTCTCATCGGCGAACCTGCAGATACAACGTATGGCTACGACTACCTCGGTGCGGACACCAAAGCACTCGCTGACTTTGTCGCCGGCAAGGGCGCATTTGCCGCGAAGTTCAAGGCTGCGAAGAGACCGTTGATCATCGTAGGCAGTGGACTTTCGGAGCACCCCGATGGCACTGCTGCATACAACGTCCTTGCTAAATTTGTCGAGAAGAACAAGAGCACTCTTATCACCCCCGAATGGAACGGCTTCTCTGTTCTTCACCGGGTAAGTCCCACGAGTCACATTTTGTGCAACCTCTTTGTTAAAGTTATATGATAGTTCGCATCTAGACCTGCCGCGTACGACATCGGTTTCGTGCCCTCGAAGAAGGCCTCGACGACGAAGCCCAAATTTGTCTACCTCCTCAATGCCGACGAGATCGACCCTAATTCGATCCCCCACGATGCATTCGTGGTGTACCAAGGTCACCACGGCGATTTAGGCGCGTCGCTCGCAGACGTGTGCTTGCCCGCTGCCGCATACACAGAGAAATCTGTGACGTGGGTGAACACGGAAGGACGGTCGCAACTTGGGCGTGCCGCCGTGCCTCCACCAGGTGCCTCGCGAGAAGACTGGAAGATCATTCGGTGTGTGCTTCCGTCTTGCCCACCTCTTACTCTGCTTTGTTAACCACACCGCTCATCCCACAGTGCTCTTTCTGAAATCGTTGGCACTCCGCTGCCCTACGACGATGTACTTAGTCTAAGGGACCGTCTGTGGGAGATATCACCCACGTTGGTACGGTACGACACAACGGAGCGGACATCGGTGGGCGTGGCGCTTGCCGGTCTGAAGACGCTGGCAGCTGCGACGGCGGGTGGCAAGGTGTCTGGCGAGGCGTTCAAGAAGCCAATTACCAACTTTTACCAAACGGACCCCATCTCCCGCGCGTGCGTCCCTGCTCTTTATTCTATCGTGACTGGTTGGAATGCTGACGCAATGCGATTCCAGATCTGTAACGATGGCACAATGTACGCGCGCGTTCGTCAAGAGCGAAAAGGATGGGTTTGGTCCAGGACACACGTCAGAGGCGGCATCGTACGCGTGATTGGGGGAGCGATGTGTCTTTATACGTTGGTTGCAGAGACAAAAATATAACATCACGCTTTACTTTTTTTTTTTTTGGACGGTGGGGGCTTTCGACGAGGTGCTCCGACCCGGCGTCACCGTCGCTTGGCCGGCGCATCATGATGACATCGGGGGCATACGACGTGTGGGGTCTCGCCTCAATTTGTGTCATATGTATGAATGGGTTCGTGACGTACTTTTGGTTGCGACAGCAACTCAGGCGATCGCCGAGCTCGTTGGTCGCGGAAATGCGTTGGAGCGGTGACGGCGCTCGAGATCGGGCGTCCGAGTCCTGTCATTGACGTAACACGTGTTCCGTGTCTGTGGGGGCCGATACCTTTTTGTTGCTGTTGTTGCGACGTGCAACGACCCGACAAAAAGTGACTCCGCCGTAACAAAGAAATTGACCATTACTAGCGCTCACCTCGCCGAGGGTAACGGACTCGTGGGTGCCACAGTGACAATATATACCTATTAGATACCAATTCAATCAAATCATTACTGACAGCGAACCGAATCGGACAGACGTTGTATTGCGACCGGGCTTTTATTATACATAGGGGGTCTGGATCCGTTGGTGCCTGGTGCTGGACCCTTGAAGTTGAAGCCGCAACGCTGGAGGACCTGCGCCCGCCCAATATGACATATGAATCGCTTCTGATTCCCAGGAACGTCTGAATCGTTCTCGCCCACGCTGGGCCCCATGATGCGCTCACATGTCCACACACATTGTCTTGGACAACATATGATTTGGAAACCGACCGTGGCCAACGGCGGAAACACTGAGAAGGGCGGGCACGAAAGAACTGGACCACGCTCTATACGGGGACTACGACGTACGGGTACAAGTGGTGACTGACTATCTATGGCGTGCCGTGCGGCATATGTACTATCGTGCACGTGACTGTATGCCAGTAGGCTTACATGATTTTGCCGATTACGTCCAACTGCGTCCGACCCGCTGTAGGAGAAAACGACATAAAGGATATATTACACTAGACTAGGTATTGGAGACTCGTCGCTATATACACGATCCATTCCATTTCATGAGGTGCAGGGGAGGGGGACGTCCACCGCCAAACCACCCGGGGCCAAAACACAACAACAAAAGGGAAAAGGGACCGCGTCAACGGTACGGGACGTCCACGAAAACAGGAGGGACGATCGTCGATCATCCATTATTCGAAACGGAAAAAGAAAAGAAAAGGTTGAAAAAGATGTGATGCGAGATATGTTGCCTACGTGCCATTCGTGCATTCGTTCGTCGTACAGGCCCCGGGCTGGTCACAGGACACGGTGACGGTGGACGCTTGCGCTTACACGTCCCCATGTTCGACATGCTCCTTGGCATACTCTTCCGAGTATGTTGTCTTTGGTACCCAGCCCACCGACGTGCGTGGTGTCGTCTCCTCGAGCATCCGGTCGATTTGCTCGAGCGTGAGACCCTTTGTCTCGGGTATCAAGAAGTATGCATAAACAAAGGCGCACGTGCAGAGGGAGCCCTGTGTGGGATGCGTCCATCAGTCATCAAAGAAAGGGACGGAGGAATGGAAGACGTACCCAGATGAAGAAGACAGACGAGCGGAGGTTGCCTGCATCGGTATTGACCATGTAGGGAGTGATGACAGCGATGATGGTGTTCCACAGCCAGTTGGAGGCCGTCGAGAGACCAACACCACGGGAACGGATAGGGAGCGGGAAAATCTCGCCTGCGTGTGCAATGAGATCCGATGAATACCCCACGGGAGAAATGGAGGAAATGGGCAATAGGACAGAAGTAGAAATAGGAGTAGGATGGAAAAGACTCACCAATCACGACCCAGGCACCAGGACCCCACGTGGAGGCAAAGAAGAAGATGTAGATGGCAATAAAGGCGATCTGGGCATTGACAGCGGGGATGTTGTTTGCAACGGCAACACCAGCGTCATCGAGGTGGGTTTTGTTGAAGCCGATGGTGACACCAATGATGGCAACCAAGAATTGGCAAAGGAGCATACCAAAAGCACCCCAACTGCAGGTAAAGAACCATCAATAACCAGGCTATGACTGAGTTGTCAAACGACTGACATAAGGAGGGGACGACGCCCAATTCTCTCGATGGTCCAGAAGGAAATGGGGGTGGAGAGCACATTGACAAGGGTGAAGATGAGGGAGATGAGGAAAGAGTTAGAGATGGCGCCAGTGGACTCGAGGAAGGGCGTCGAATAGTAGAAAATAAAGTTGACACCCGTCCATTGCTGCATCATCTGGAGAGAAGTACCGAGAATGGTGCGACGGAGATTGCTGCTTCCCTTCCAGAGAGAGCCAGAGAAGCAATGGAGCCAGCTGGACCAGTAGCCGGTGATAGGAATTGCTTTACTTTCATACTCGGCATTGGCGACGATCTCTGAAAGTTCAGAGGTGATGTACTCCGAGTCCTCGGGTTGACCGCGAAGTCGAGCGAGCACGGTACGAGCGCGGTCGATCTTTTCTTTCTTGACGAAGTAACGGGGAGATTCGGGGAGGAGGTAAAGACCAATGCCGAGGATCAGACCCCAAGCAAATTGGAGGCTGATCGGGATACGGTACGATCCCGTGTCTGACCTTTTCTCGGTGGCATAGGTGACACACGACGCGAGAAGCAGACCAAGGGTGATACCTGTGCGAAAGATGACTCAGTGATGGGGACACAATTGGGAAACGGGTTGCACTCACAGAACTGGTAGCCAGAGACGAGGGAACCACGAACTTTTCTTGGGCAAATTTCGGACATGTAGAGAATGATGATAGCGGAGACGAAACCGACGCCGATACCAGCAATCAAACGGCCAGAAACGATAAGGGCCAAACCGTTGGAAGCAGCCTGGAGAACGCATCCAATGATGTAGATGACACACCCGGCGATAATGGTTGGTCGACGACCATACCAGTCAGCGAGATCACCGGCAATCAAAGCACCTTGCATCAAATACTTAGTCAGCGACAAGATACAGAGGATAGACATTGGTTGAAACTCACCAAAGAAAGTACCCGCCGAGAGAATGGAAACGATGAGCGAGTTGTGGGAACTCGTCAAAGCCGTGGCATCGGGGCCTTCGATGAGATGAATGAAGACCGTTGAACCAGTAACACCATTGATGTATCCAGAGTCGTAACCGCTGTTGGGGGATGAGCGGACGAGGGGGGGAGGTTGAGAGGGACTCACAAGAAAATACCACCAAAGGCGGCAAAGGCGCAGAGCAAGTAGGCCTTTATAGTCACAGGAGCCTCGATGCGGTTGACGTCTACGGGAGTGGCAAGACTGACACCTCCACCTGGCATGGCTGATTGACAAGAGAGCGCTGAGAGAAAAAAGATGACAACGCTGGGAGTGCGAAGGAAGCGCTCAAAGCCACCAAGGTTGAAGAAGGGCAGGCCAACCCTGAGGGTTTTAAAGGGCTTGACGGGATTGGCTTCAATTTGGGGCCGAATTTGACACGCCGGTTCCTGGACCACAAGGCAAAGGCATCCCGGATCCCCACGGGCGGGTAAACCCCCGCATCGCAACGGACTTGTCACGCCCGCATGGTCTCCATCATTCATTAGATTGTGCCTGGTATACCACTCCGTTCCATACCCATCTTTTGCTCGACACGGTCCGTATCAGTCCTATATCGGGTTCCATGCCCTAACGAGCCAGCGTGTTCAGGATAATGCGGCCATAGCCCTTGGAGTTGGCCTCGGGGAAGATGGACGTCGCTTAGAGAGCACGTCACGGTCGTCAGTCAACCCCAGGTGTCAGCAAACAACGCCCCAGGTGGTGCACCAGACGACCACCTCGTGACCCGTTTCCGTCACAACCTGGACGCGTCAGTTGAAATAGGCTCCGTTTGATTGACTGGTGACTGCAAGCCGTTCCGAGTTCTTTCTTCGTGCCCGCGGTCGAGTTCTTGTTTGCCCGTGCACTCGCAGTGCCACAGGACCCCGGTCAGGCACATCGGATCTGTCGCGCGAGTCGCGACGTCCCAACTCTGCTATTAACGAGTACGTCCCGCCGAAATAGGCACTTTGCATTCAGGTTCTTTGCTTCTCGCCCTTCTTTTCTCTGCTTCTTGACCACTCCACCGCCATGATCCCATCAAGGAAGCTGCGGCGTTCGATACCCCGTCGGTCGAGCGGCGTTGTTGAGTCAACATGCACTCGCGCGCGTATACCACGCTTCGGAGTTGCTCCGTCCGCGCGTCGCCGTGTCGCCGCGGGTTTCAAAATTGACCGAGCTCGGCGGTCTGTCCGAATCCCTTCATTCATTCCTTTTTTTTTGTTTTGCTTGTGGCTCCACCCCAAAACAAGACATTCTGGAACCCAAGTTGTTGTTCAATTCCCCTCGTCCGTGATGAATATACAGGACGGAACACGAAATTGACGCTAGTTTCACAGTTACGTGAAAAAGTAAGTAGTTCAATTACGAATGACAGCCTTGGACATGTCATCCAAGAGGTGGGGACGACGGAAGCTTGTCCAGACATGCCTCCATATCTGAATTCAATGATTCCAGCGCCAATATGCTCCGTATCGAATGCCAAACGTCCAGCATGATTCGGCAACAGTAGCCATGAAATTGACCATAACACTATTAAGTGTTCCACTCAAGCGATGTCGATTACGGTACTGTCTCCTGTCAAATCAATGACAAGTGCGCCACTGTGCGTGCACCGCCATACAGACTGATTTGGGTGATTTCTGCAATCATGACTCACTATTCCTGGAAAAGATTGGGTGAGTACATACAATCTCTGCTCTTTATATACACTGATCAGCCTGAATAAAAAGATGGTTATATTTGACAACTGGGCATGTCTTCAATGAATCAATGTCAGGTTCAAAGTGCCGTCAAGTCGCCGTATCCCCACTTATCGATCTGATAGGCGTGTGTCACACTGAAAGGCTTCATGAAGTGACGAGAAAGGCATTCAATCGATGTGGCCGCATTGCGCTCACTGCGGGGTGAGGGGAAGACCCCTGACGATGCATGCCAGCAGGCACCCATGGTGACCCGGCCTAGTTTCGAACGAATGTCGCGCAGGATCTCTCCCGTTGCGTGTGGGCAACCAAGCCTAGAAGCGTAGACTTTTTCGAGGGTCTCATTGCGGCCGCGTTCTTGTTCGCTATGCCCTTGTCACGGGGGGCTTTTCGGACAAGGACCAGGCGCGTCAATTGTCGATGGTGACGACCAACTCTAGAGGGCGATGGACAGACGAGTGTGTAAGGAAAGGACACACTTTTCGTCACGCATGGTCAGAGCGCACCGTGGTTCGAAACATGTTTCATACTAGCAGAACACCAGCGTACCCTCGGACAAGACGTTGGAGTTTGTCGGACGCGTTTCGGCCGTCCTCGGCAACTTAGTGGCACTCCGGACGATCGGCAAGGGGACACGGTCTTTCCCGAGCGGCCGGCTTCCGGTTCATTGTCGACGCGCGCTGTGGCCCCTTGATGGAAGCCTACCTCGTCTTGAATACAGCGGAACTTATCCCAAATACTCCGTGCCCCAAGAAGGTATTCCGAGCCACTTATGAGCTCTTCTCAGTTTTCCGATTGTTCAATGACAATCTTGCGTGGATTGACTCGAGACTTTTCCGCAAGGAGGGAGAGGCCCGGGGCCCACCGAATCATACTGTGTACCCATCCCGACTCCTGACCGTCCGGGACCGCCAATCGGTATCGCTGGAAAACCATTAATGCAGTTTCTCGTATCCGCCACTCGCAAGCAGTTACCCGCGTTCCATCCGTACATCGCGAGTATTCACCCGGTGGCACCGATCGATCATCGGTGAGGATCTTCATTCTTCTCTCATCTTTTTGACGCATGTTCACCGGATGGACAAACCCACAGTGATCGATGCACCCCCAGGCCCGGGAAGAGAACATAAACAAAACCTGGAACATGACACGTCTCTCAACGCTTGCATCACTTCCCTGGCAGCTAACATACAACATTCCACTCAAAGCTTCGTCTATGATGTGTTACCCCGTTTCGTTCACGTTTCGTCCACCTCTCGATCACTCGTTTCCTTCTCCTTCTTTGGCGTCCTCTTGAACAAATTCAACAAGACACCCCGCGTGCGTGACATGGCTTGCTTGACAACGGCCTTGCTCTTCCCATATGACCGGATACGGAAAATATACGTGAATGCATACATGGCACAAACCTGCCCGTCGGGTTCGTCAGCGCACGAAACCATTAAGGCCTCCCCAAAAGAAAAAAGGAATCGCAACGACTCACGTTGAACACGATAAATGCGCAAAACAAGCCCACGTTCCGCCACCGATGCGCATACTGGATGTTGAACATGCTAT
>JBBPNN010000333.1:0-29524 GCA_038090935.1 Hortiboletus campestris
TGCATAGCCTCCTGCATCATGAGAGATGAAAGTAGCCTCTGTGATCAGCAGGGTCCCTGGTGCGGAACCACGCTGAGAATAGTAGGATGCCTGTTGAGGACCAGGGACATGGGAGGCATACGCTCGTAAACGAGTCAAAGGAGCAAGAACGACACGGTGCTGGAGCGTTAACCGGCCGACCTTGATAGGCTTGAACAGCGCGGGTGTTTGCTGTGTGAAGGTCATGGCTGGTGTTGGTTAAAAAGGCGGCAGTAGGTAGAGGGTTTGTGCGGTAGAACTGTGAGCTGCTCGGCTTGCAACATGCTGGCTTTATTTTATAGCCATTGAATGGGTGAGATCGACGCTTCGGCTACTAGCAACAAAATCCGGTAACTGCCAATACACCAGCCCGGGAACGAGAGGATTTGTAAGGTGGACCTGACGTTTTGCTAGTCGCTGCCAATCATGTTGCACGATCCCATACCATGCCCGAAGGTGTTGGTCAGTGAATTGGTCATGCTGTCCACCTTGCCGGGTTCGTATCATTCGAGATGAACGTGGATGTGAGAAGAAACCAATCTGCTTAGTCACGGTGAATGTCATGACCGAGTGCTCGCCCGACTCAGCCCTGGGCCAGGCCATTCGCATCACTTCTGTGACAAATATCCTGTCGCCATTTCTTTTGGTAGGAGAATATCCTCTCCGAGACAAGGTAGCGGTCTCGCTGAGCGGGCAGAATCAGGTGGTCAATACGGAGGCGGTGAGAAAGTATTTGACGAGGGAGGACGAGGAAAAAGTGTATTGGCGAGGGGGGCAAACGGAGGTATGTACTGTGTTATCCGGAGCTGCCAGACCATTAATTTTTCATATCAGGAAGGGGTGGGGTTGGTTAGTGGGCCCTGTCTTGGACAGGTTCGTCCACGAATTCAATTAGAGCATGTTTGAGTTCCTAAGACCGCCCTTGCAGTTTTGTCACTATGGCGAGACTGTTTCGAACGAGTCAATATCATGTGCTTTGACGTTGTCGAATGACTCATACGGTTATTCCAAAGAACACTTCGGTGCTGCTTGCGCTCCGTCAAGGCGAGTCTCTCCCTGACCCTTATGAGCGTAACTCAATGTCCCTGGGGCGAAGAAGCATCGAGGGAAGGATGCATGACAACCCCTTTCGCGCAGGGTCCTGACGCAAAGCAGCGGAGCTGAGCACAGACGTCTCGCATTAATATTGACCCTATAGAATGCCTCTGAGGATATTCCAGCCTTGGCCCAAGTATGATCTCAGTTCTCGACCATCATGAGGTTGCCGCAACAAGGTGAGGGGGGATGTTTCGCGTGTCGAAAACATGACGGAATCGCCATTAGCACGACAAGACGGGTGAGACAAGTTGACCGAGCAGCCATAGGAGTTCGCGTCGACCCAGGTGTACTGTTCGTGCCTCCAATGGTTAGGCCGGGTTTCTTTTTTCGTACGGGTCTCTCTTCATGAGATCGAAGCATAAGCGCTGTGCAAACTGAGAAACTAATATATGGCGTCACTTCCCGGTCAAAATTCGAAATTATGCTACATCCCGTGAATGCTTCAACGTTTCAGCTACACCCGTCGCGCGCCGCCAAGTTACTGAGCAATGCGGGGCGAGCAATTCGTTTCAAGCTGCATCACCAACGTCTCATTGGTTGACCCAGCACATTATAAATTAGGGGCTGGCAAAGACGATCTAGAATATTACGAGTCCGTGCCATCACCACGTACGAATAAGTTTGGCAATGTAATCTATTGACCGCCTCATCTTAAGGTATCATCTCAGAGCCTTCCATCTATCCTTCGAACATTATCGTCCGCGAATGGCCAATCGTTGTATCCGAAGGGCGTCAAGTTTCCTGCCAGATAGTACTTTGACCGGTCCTTGGCCGCAAGGGGTATATTCTTCTGTAACCGCACCGGGAGATCAGGCTGAAATCAAGTCGACGGATGAGAACAGAGCACTGGAATGAAAGAGTAGAGACCCTCACGTTGGATATATACAGCCTCCCGAACGCGATAAGCCCTCCCTCGTCCTCCGCAGTGCGCAACGCTGTCTCGCGGGAATATCCACCGGCTGATATGAATACCCTCTCCTCGCTACCTTCACCACCGTTCCATATCTCTCGCAAGAAGTCATTGTTCCCGTCAGGGTGTGGAATTATGTCCGTGCCTCCTCCTACACGAGGCTCAGTCACGTGGAGGTACGCCAGCTTTGGGTGCTTATCACGTAGAGCGATAGCAAGGTATGCAAACGTGGGTCGGGGGTCTGGCATACCCATGTCTGGAAGAAACATGTAAATGAGTACGACACCGTACAGATCAGTGTGGGGATCTCACCCTGGAACGTGCTCCAAGGACTGATACGAACACCAACTCGATCTTGGCCGACTGCGGCCACGACGGCATCGACAATCTCCCTAGTGAATCTCGTGCGGCCTTGTTCGTCTCCACCCCATCCGTCCATCCGTGTGTTGGACACTGTTTGAAGGAACTGATCCGGGAGGTAGCCATTTGCGCTGTGTATCTCCACCCCGTCAAACCCTGCACCGTGTACGGCGTTGCTGGCTGCTTTTGCGTACGCGTCAATGTAGTCTTTGATCTCGGCCTCGGTCAACGGACGAGGTGGCTTCGACTTGCCGGTCATCGAGACGGACGATGCAGAGACGTACGGTGAATCCTGCTTCTCGAGGACGTCTATATCGGCGGCACGACCAAGCGCCCATAGTTGAAGGAAAATGTATGATCCCTTGGCATGGACAGCGTCTGTGACCTGATGTAATCATAAGCACACTGTGAGATGGGAATGGATTCGGGATGACCGACAGCGCGGACGCACCTTTTTCCAGCCCTTTATTTGCTCGTCGGTGTAGATGCCTGGGACGTGTGCATAGCCTCCTGCATCATGGGAGATGAAGGTTGCCTCTGTGATGAGCAAGGTCCCTGGTGCAGAACCACGCTGAGAATAGTAGGATGCCTGTTGAGGACCAGGGACATGGGAGGCATACGCTCGTAAACGAGTCAAAGGAGCAAGAACGACACGGTGCTGGAGCGTTAACCGGCCGACCTTGATAGGCTTGAACAGCGCAGGTGTTTGCTGTGTGAAGGTCATGGCTGGTGTTGGTTAAAAAGGCGGCAGTAGGTAGAGGGTTTGTGCGATAGTGCTGTGGGCTGCTCGACTTGCAACATGCTGGCTTGATTTTATAGTCATGGAATGGGCGAGATCAGCGCTTCAGCGCCTCAGCAACGAAACCCGGTATGCTGATACACCAGCCCGGGAACGAGATGGTTTGTAAGGTGGACCTGACGTTTTTGCCAGTCGCTTGCCAATCAAGTTGCATATCATGCCCGAAGGTGTTGGTCAGTGAATTGGTCATGCTGTCCACCTCGCCGGGTTCGTATCATTCGAAATGAACGTGGATGTGAGAAGAAACTTCGAGTGCTCGCCCGACTCGGCGCTGGGCCAGGCCATTCACATCACTTCTGTGACAAATATCCTGTCGTCATTTCTTTTGGGTGGAATATCCTCCCGAAACAAGGTCATGGAGGTCTTGCTGAGCGGGCAGGATCAGGTGGTCAACACGGAGGCGGTGAGAAAGTATTTGACGGGGGAGGACGAGGAAAAGGCGTAAGTATTGGAGAGGGGGGCGAATTGAGGTACTGTGTTATCCGGAGCTGGACCATTAATTCTTCATACCAGGATGAGGTGGAGTTGGTTAATGGGCGTCTTGGACAGGTTCGTCCACGAACTCAACTAGAGCAAGTTTGACTAGTTCCCAATATCGCCTGTGAGTCTGTTACTATGGCGAGACTGTTTCAAACGAGTCATATGATACCTCCGACATGGTACATACTGTGCAAATTTACTTTGACGTTGTCGAATGACTCATACAGTTATTCCGAAAAACACGTCGGTGCTGCTTGCGCTCCGTCAAGGCAAGTCTCTCCATGACCCTTATGAGCGTAACTCAATCTCACTGGGGCGAAGGAGCATCGAGGGAAGGATGCGTGACAACCCCTTTCGCGCGGGGTCCTGACGCAAAGCAGCGGAGCTGAGCACAGATGTCTCGCATTGACCCTATAGAATGCCTCTGAGGATAATCCAACCTTGGAGGGCGAAAGTATGTTCTCGATTCCCGAACATTATGAGATTACCGCAACAAGGTGAGCGGGGATGCTTTGCGTGTCGAAAAGTTGACGGAATCACCATGACATAGCACGACAAGATAGTGAGATGAGTCGACCGGGCAGCCATAGGAGTCATGTCGGCCCAGGTGTACTGTCACGGTTGGTTTAACTTGGTTACCGCCCTCAAGGCATACCCGAAAAGCAAGGTGGACGAAGAACATGCCACCTTCCGTGCCTTGGTTGGCCGGGTTTTTTTGTTTTCGCTCGACCATATGGTGGCCGCTCTTCATCAGATCGACGGCATCAGCGCCGTGCAAACATATATGGCGTTACTTCCCGGTCAAAGTTCTAAATTACGCTAGATGCTTCAACGTTTCAGCTACACCCGTCGCGCGCCACCAAGTTACCTCGCGATGGGGCGAGCACTCCTGACCACTTTGCAATTCGTTTCAAGCTGCACCACCAACCTATCATTGGTCGACCCAGCACATCAGCCCAAGATCTTTCTGCGTAATCACCCGGAGTCTAGTCAAAGTAAACGATCTCTGTATCACGCTTTATGCTCTAGTTTATGCTGGCAAAGACGCACGATCCATGCCATCGCCACGTACGAACAAGTTTGACGATGCAATCTATTGACCGCCTCATTTCAAGGAGTATTAACTCAGAGTCTTGCTTCTATCCCTCGAACATTGCCGTCCGCGAACGGCCAATCGTTGTATGCGAAGGGCGTCAAGTTTCCTGCCATATAGTACTTTGACCGGTCCTTGGCCGTAAGGGGTATGTTCTTCTGTAGCCGCACTGGGAGATCAGGCTGGACATCAAGTCGACGGATGAGGACGGAGCACTAGAATGAAAGAGTCGGAACCCTCACGTTAGATATGTACAGCCTCCCGAACGCGATAAGCCCTCCCTTGTCCTCTGCAGTGCGCAACGCTGTCTCGCGGGAATATCCACCGGCTGACATGAATACCCTCTCCTCACCACCTTCACCACCGTTCCATATCTGTCGCAAAAAGTCATTGTCCCCTTCGGCGTGTAAAGCTATGTCCACGTCTATGCCCCCTCCTATACGAGGCTCGGTCACGTGGAGGTACGCCAGCTTTGGGTGCTTATCACGCAGAGCGGTAGCAAGGTATGCAAATGTGGGTCGGGGGTCCGGCATACCCATGTCTAGACAAAGCATGTAAATGAGTACGACACCGTACAGATAAGTGCGGGGACCTCACCTAGGAACGTGCTCCAGGGACTGATACGAACACCAACTCGATCTTGGCCGACAACGGCCACGACGGCATCGACAATCTCCCTAGTGAATCTCGTGCGGCCGTGTTCATCTCCGCCCCATCCGTCCGTCCGTGTGTTGGACACTGATTGAAGGAACTGATCTGGGAGGAAGCCATTCGCGCCGTGTATCTCTACCCCGTCGAATCCTGCACCGTGTACGGCGTTGTTAGCCGCTTTAGCGTATGTGTCAATGTAATCTTTGATCTCGACCTCGGTCAACGGACGAGGTGGCTTCGACTGGCCGGTCACCAAGACGGACGATGCAGAGACGTATGGTGAAGGCGGATCCTGCTTCTCGAGAATGTCTATATCGGCGGCACGACCGAGGGCCCATAGTTGGAGGAAGATGTACGATCCCTTGGCATGGACAGCGTCTGTGACCTGATGCAGTCACAAGCACACCGTGAGACGGAATCAGGATGACCGACAACGGCGCGCGCACCTTTTTCCAGCCCTTTATTTGCTCGTCGGTGTAGATGCCTGGGGCGTGTGCCTCGCCTCCTGCATCATGAGAGATGAAAGTAGCCTCTGTGATGAGCAGGGTCCCTGGTGTGGAACCACGCTGAGAGTAGTAGGATGCCTGTTGAGGACCAGGGACGTGGGAGGCATACGCTCGAAAACGAGTCAAAGGGGCAAGAACGACACGGTGCTGGAGCGTTAACCGGCCGACCTTGATCGGCTTAAACAGCGCGGGTGTCAGCTGTGTAGAGGTCATGGCTGGTGTTGGTTACAAAGGAGGTGGTAGGTAGAGGGTTTGTGCGATAGTGCTATGGGCTGCTCGACTTGCAACATGCTGGCTTGATTTTATAGTCATGGAATGGGCGAGACCGACGCTTCAACTATCAGCAACGAAACCCGGCATGCTGATGAGTACCATGCCCGAAGGTGTTGGTTAGTGAATTGGTCATGCCGTCCAGCCGGGTTCGTATCATTCGAGATGAACGCGGGTGCGAGAGGAAACTTCGCATCCTCAATCTGCTGAGCAGTGATGAATGTCATGATCGAGTGCTCGCCCAGGCCTGGGACCGCGCCATTCGCATCAATTCTGTGACAATCTAGTTACCGGAAGAGCGGATGTGAATGAGGATCCATTACCTTCCACCCTCGAGACTTGGTGTGATTTGCAGCATCCTAATGGGCATTGGGCTTATAGTACTAGGGATCGTCGTTGACGACACAGACCTTGCTTGCGACACCGTGCTCTTGAATGGATCTGTAACGACCTTAGTATGTACCACCGAGACATTCCGAGTCAGTAAAAACGCAATTCTACGCCGCAACCCGAAGATGTTTCCGTGCGAAATCCTTTCCGTTTATATCATTGTTTCCTCGTGTACATGGACGATTGACAGATTATCTTCAAGGTCTGAAGATCTGACGAATGACCTTGCTCTGCAAGTAAGGTAACATGCATTCTGACTATATGAGATGAGATCCGAGCAGGTGGTGAAATGTCGTGAGCTGTAAACTACTGTGGATGTACTCGACATTGTGACAAGCGTTCAAACACCCCCAGATTTCACATGGAACGACGGTAGACGTACTGCAGCCTAGAACGATCACTAAAAGGTACACTAATTAATGGCATGACCAATGGTAGGCGTCTGATGACTACCGCCTTCTCCTTCGATCCCGAAATAGCCGTTTCAGCTGACTTACTATACCGAACGGAGACTAAATAATTCACGGTATCGGGTCCAAGATCATGAAGGGGATTCAGAGTTGTCATTCATGTAAGCCCATGATTATCTATCCTTTTTGTCACCGAATGAGATATTAGCAACTTGAAACGGGTATAAGGGTTAGGCAAAATGTACTACAGCAGGACTACCTGAAGCAAGATAGCCAATACAGACATAATCTGTCCATTTAGATCATCCATTGAAATAAAAACCGAGAGGAAAATAATATCTATGTCTGGCTTGTCACCAAAGCGTCATGGCTCCGCCCAAGAATGCGGCGCAGAGTACAAGGATACCTCCGAAGCCGAGGGCCCTTGTGTTTGGCGAGTTTGGTCCGGGAAAGATGAGACTAATACCAGCATTGGAGGCTGGCCCAAGAGTGGCTGCAAAATGTTTCAAAGGATCGGGAGGCCCAGAGACTGTCACTGTTGGAACCGATGGGTTGGGACTGGGGTTCGACGGGGACGATGAAGAATTGGTGACAGCAAACCGGGAAGAAACAGAGTAAACGAGGCCATGCGTCGAATTGACACAGAGGAGAAAATAGTCATCGCCCTCCGGGACATCTTGAAGGAGAATGTTCAGTGTGTTGTATGTCGCAGGTACTAGCAATCGGTCGATCAATCTGTTGGTGAATCGAGTGCCTATGAGACCCGATAGGCTTACCGTTTTTGGCGACGAATATGAGGCCATCTTCGCTGAGCCTGGTGAGCTCGACATCAAAGGAGTTTACTCCGTCGAGTAGACCCTTGGTCCACGAGAAGGGGTATGGTGAGCCATTAGCCCAGGAGGTGGATGTAGTAGGTTGATTGACGACGAAGTCTGGTTTGGAGTCATTGCTCAGCATCCTGAATTGATGCACAGCCAAAAGAACTTACATTGTGCATGAACTGACGACAGCAGTGAGAACACGAGCATAATGGTAAGGAGTGGGTGTATAGGTTGACGAAGTCTGGACCAGGTCCATTTACGACAATTTGGCTCCCAAGGTGCCATCAAGAAGGTCGACTTTAAATTGACGTGAAGCCACCAAGCAACTAGATGAAGAAGTCCACAAGAATGAACCCGAACGCGAGAACAGACGCTGAGGCTGGGAAGGGACTGAAACGTTGATGTGAGGGGAGTGTTTGGCTCCCCGCGAGTGTGGCATTGGGCTATGCAACAATTCAATTGTGTCACAGCCTTGTCCGACAACGGCTTCCAGCGGACGAAGAAATCGACACAATCGATACAACTTCTCGCCTAAAATTTTGTATATTGGTTTGGACTATGGCGACGCGACTCGGTGCTGCGAGGCTTGTCCTCCCCACATTCAACGTGCGGACCCTCTACCGTCGTCGCCATGTTCCTCTTCGAACCTTTGTCACGTCCACACCGACCCACATCGTCAAACCTTTCGTACCGCCAGCATCCCTCGGAACTCGAGAGGGGGAAGACGACCTCGAGGATCCCTACTTTTCGCAACGTGTTCGACCGCCTACGCCAACTTTTTACACGACACGGTCTGACTACCACGAGGTTATTGGGGGCCTCCAAGACGCTATTCATTCAACGAGGGCCACCTTGAAATCTCTCCATCTCCATCCCCTCCCCAAATTTGCCCTCGATGCACTCCCGCCTGCACAACCAGCTTGGGCGGATAGAGCGGACATGGGCGCTGAGCTCAATGTCACCCTGAGCGCGGGGATGTATAGGCAATTGATTCTATCGCTCAAAGAACTCGAACTGTACCATCGCATTGCAAAGACGGCTGGTATCACCGACTTGCAGGAGTATCTTGGAGAGCTGATAGGCTCCTTCGAAAGCACCAAGCAAGTGGAAGCGCGCGAGAGACGAATGTTGAAGCAGGCGATGGTGGGCAAACGGGCAAAGTTGGACACGTATGGAAGGAGTTACACTGTGGGCAGGAGAAAAACCAGTACAGCGAGGGTGTGGATGATCAAGGTCCAGGAGTCGGATACCACAGAGGACGAACCGGCGACAACGAGCGTTTCTACCCTTCTCTCGCCCTCAGTCAAGGTTCCCTCTCCGCCAACAACTTCAGTCTTGATCAATTCAGTCCCTATCTCGGAGTACTTCTTACTACCCGCCGATCGCGAAGCTGTTCTTCGCCCGCTCAAACTTGCCGGTCTTCTTGGTGCCTACAATGTGTTTGCCCTCGTTCGCGGCGGCGGAACATCTGGCCAGAGCGGTGCACTCGCACTGGCGGTATCCAGAGCGTGTGTTTCTCATTCACCAGAGGTAGAACCCATTTTGAGGAAAGGTACATTGTCCACACCGCTCGGTTTGCATTGCGCTGATGCCGTTGATCTTAGCCAATTTGATGAAGAGAGATCCTCGTATGGTCGAGCGAAAAAAAACTGGCCTGGCCAAGGCACGGAAGGCGGTACGTCCCTCGTCCACCTTGCTTTTCTGGTTTGCTTTGCTGTGTGCTAACTCGATCACCAACAGCGCACCTGGGTCAAGCGTTGACCTGTTGCGTCGTTATCACGACCTCTTATGGCTACTCCGAGGTCAACTCGTCTCATACGTATCATACACACCCATACACACCCATACACAACTGCATCCTGTCTTGTCGTGCTAATCGCATTCCGTCATCTTTTCGACACGCGGGGTATCCCCGCTCATTTTGTTGTGGCAACCTCATAACGTTCAAGCACTGAGATCATACTCATACTGTCCAAGGTAATATCCTCACAGATGTTTTGTAGGATCGACGTGAAAAGTCTGTCTCGTTCCCGTCGACCCCGATGGCCGGGTTCGAAAGGCTTGCAGATAGGCACATGCAGTCTAGACTCCAAGTATGAAACGCTGCTTTATGACCCCGCGCGAACGGGGTTGTCACACATCCTTTTCCTTCGCCCAGTGGGATTGGTTACGCCCACAAAGATCAGCGAGAAACTAAGTTGACGGAGCGGGAACTGCATCAACATGTTCTTTCGAATAGCTGTATCAGTCATTCGTTGAACAACGTCGAGGTAAATTTGCTGAGTATCAGCATGTACCATGTCGGACGTATCATAGGGCTCGTTTGAAATCGGCTTGTCGTACAAAGATACGCAGACGGTGTCAAGAACTCAAACTACGAAGTGAGGCACTTTGGTCGCGAACGCGGATAACACAGTACCTCCAATCGCTCCCCTCTCCAATACCCCTTTCCTCGTCCTTCCCCGTCAAATATTCTCCGCCTAAAAGAAATGGCGATCGTACGCGACACGTCCGGATCCCGACTCGCAATGTACCAGCACAGCTTCCACTCGTTGGTACTTTGGGACGACCGGTACACGAAATTGTACGCCACATCTGGAAGGTGAAGTAAAAAGGGAATCAGATCCACGAAGAGTGTCGCTGCGATGCGAAGAGCGAGGTCTGAGCAGAACTGGGTGGTGGTGACGACGTGTTGGAGAGATGTGGGTATCGAGGATATGGATACGTCGGATCGCGGTGACGGTGGCACTGCGCGAGAGTGGTGGGGAGGTGATGCAGGAACTGTTGGAGAGAAATTCGGGGACGGTGATAGCGACGTCCGAGTGTTGCAACGTGGAGACCAGATCGAGGCCAGCCTCGTGCACGGGGTATCTTTGTTGTAGCTGCGGGGAGCGCTTGTCCGAGGGTGTTCTCAACGGTAGCCAGGCACTCGGCGACCTCGCCCCCCCCCATTCTTCCCAGCTCGCGTTCACGGACGTTGAAAACAAAGCTCGCAAAAGCCATTCTGAGACGTTCTCCCTCTGAGAGCCCGAGATTGGAAGAACCACCCGGATGAATAGTCACTGGACTCGAAGTATTCAGAACTTCTCTGGAAGAATGCTTGGCGTTCTCCGCGAGACAGCCTGGGGTGATTCGCTGCCAAACGAGTGGCCAAACGAGACGTCGGAGAACGTACTGACGACCATGGCAAGAACGACGGTGCGTGCCTTTTGAAGACGGTACATATCGTCTGGGCAGGGAAATGCACAAAGAAAGCAGCCTCTAGAAATGCGTGAATCAGTAAACAGGAATAGAGAAATCCCCATTCAGAGTCCAGGTGAGTGGGCGCGAGTACTAGCAGCAATCAGGCTACAGAGAGTACGCTAAGTTGAGCGATGAGCCGAATTGCTGCGATCGTGGCTTTGTGAATATGTATTCCAGATGTTTTCCGAGCATCACCTTGAAGAATGGGTCAACCTGGGCTCAACCACTGTTGATATAGTTTGTTAAGAAATACTCGATCCAAGGTCGACTGGCTAGGAGATGCAGAATACATTGGAGCAGGTCATCCACCACCAGTTCCGAGTTGCAGAAAAGACTTGGTGGCGGTGCAACACTACCTTGATCGGTGTGCTGTATCTAGAAAAGTGCACTGACCCGACCTCACTCCACTATTTTTCGAAGTGTCACCTAATTAGAGAGCTTCACCTCATGCAACAGATTCGGTCGACCCGAAAATGAAGGGAACTTGATGGGCACAACTGGCTGCGCTCCTGTCTCGGACGAATCGGCCAAGGAATGAAATGACCTCCGTGCAAGCCCGACCTACAATGTGCCTGAGAATTGAATATCACTTGTCAAGCCACTTACGAACTGGGACTCCGAGTCAGTTTGTGCGCTTGGAAAATTCGCGATCCGACGAAGTTGAGGGACAGTAAAAAAAAACTTTGCTGTATCTCTTTCATCATGAGCCCTATCCGCTTGCAATTATGATCGCGGACTGTGAAAGAAATGACTCAGTGGGTGCGGGCGGGGCGAGCCGGAATGGAAAGGGTGCTTTAATTGTGGAGCTGGGCAGAGTCTCCGCGGACAGGCTACCCTGAAGAAAAGGTCCGACGGTCAAACGGGTTCGGATATATCGCACCGCGCGGGGCCCCGGAACGAATGGCCGGCTTTCTGTCTGGGTGCAGCTTCCCCGATGAACATGCCAGGTGAGGGGCCGAGGTATTAGAGTTTTACATCTAAGTCAGAACGACGTGGATACAAAATACGGGCATGGGACGAACTATGCAGTGTACTGTCGCTCAGAGTGCCATCTTATTGTTCGTGTGAAGATTGGGCACGGATGTCTCCGCAATCACGGAAATGGCTGTAGATTGGATCGGATATCCGGCCTTGGAAGCCGTAGAACAACATCCATGACGCGCCGGCCCGAAAAGTTAAAGCGACAGGGGTAAGTTTGTTCTAAGGTACTTATGGGTACCAAACAGGTTAGAAGCAGTCAACGCACCCTAAGTGGAGGATGACAGATTGCGGCAGGCAACTCGGTTATCATCTCTGGGCCTGGCAGTACGCAGTCACGTACGGTATCACAACCTTATTCCACACCAAAGTGGATAAGTATACCATTCCAGCATGAGCACTGCATGAGTTGACAGCTGTACCGTGACCACGAGCATGCAACCATCCGTACCGACCCTGGAATTTCTGATCATCCTGATCGGTCCCATTGAGCTGGCTCTCGAATCTGACGGATCCGCGTCGACTCTGACTCGAAACCATGGCCCGACTCGGATGATCCAGTGTGTTCACCACAATGACCTTGGCAACGTGGTTCGATATCTATGGTTAGCTCGACCAAATCAGTCAAACTTAACCTTGTATTGTACCTCATGTAAGACGTGGCAATCTCCTTTCCGCACCTGTAATTAAACAGCGTTCAATGATACATGCGCAGGGAAACGATGAATACCGTCACATCGTGCCGCAGACGTGTACGCGTCTGAGGGTGGACATACGAGCTTCCTTGTGTTCCCTTTTGCAAACCCTAGTGGGGCCTGTGCTAAATTAACATAAGATGTGAGTTGTGATTCGCCACCAGCACGTCAAAAGGCTGCGGTTGCCTTGAAATTCCTCTGTCAATCCAACACCACTGGCTGCCATGACTACTGCGAGGAGCCATCCATTTTTCTCACCTGACAACAATCGACAGGCATGGGAGGATCTGCAATTACTGGCGTGGCGCTCGACGCAACGTCCCTGAAATGAATAGAGCTCGGGGGGTCGGCCGGCATCATCCGCACTAGTCTTCATCCTGATGTGACTTGGGCGTTGGTCCCCATTTCATCTTTTCTAAATGGAAACATGTCTGCCTGGAGGAGGAGCAATAAGACCACATGGGGCACGATATCAGGTACTCCAATGCGGGTTGATAACGATGATCGATGAAGACGACATTCTTGCATATCATTGCGTGCTCTGGACCGACCGCGGACTTTGATAGTTTGATCACTGCCAATAATATGCCATTACGATGCGGTAACGCAAGTGGATTCCGTAGCCATAGGTGTGTATTGATCCATTCTAGTCATACAAGGATTCGGGCGTTCATCCCCGTCGCAACTTGAATAACTAGTTGCCAGTAATTGGAAACAATTAGTATTACCACCCAATCCGGCCCGTTGTGGTTATGGTGGCCTTCACGAGATGCCTTCTGCCTTCTAGCATCTAAACATGTTACGTAGCATGGTCATAGGGCGCTGCGAAGAGGGCAAGGCCTAATAGCACTGTTAGTTTGACTTCGCAGCTAATACAAGTTAGCAAGTGCCAAGGATGAATATATGGGAAGCTTCTAAGTCCTAGGGTGGCTCAGTCCTCTTGCTTAGTCATCTTTGCTCAATCTGTGGCTCTGACTCGGACTCGAGAAAGACGACGACTTTCTCCAATTCCACAACCTGCCTTCGAACATGGTTTCAACACATCCCAGCCACGAAGGCTCACAAGAGCCCGCTCCGATAACGCCAGGAGGGACGTATTCGATACAAGTGAGTCCGCAGATTTTTTTCACACCCCCAAAGGCCACGCCAGCTACTGTTGCTGACTCATCACATGGTAGATGGTCACAGTTGGATGTAAGATCTACATTCGTAGACCGACTCCAGATGGTAGCGAAGAAGAACGTCTCGCAGAGATCCTTTCTATCCGCGACAAGCCTGTGAATCCATATGCCGTTGCTGCTGCTGCTGCTGCAGCGCGGCGCGCTACGCGGGGGAGCATAAAGGAAGAAGAACCCGAACCCAAACTCGAGGATAAATGGGAATTCTTTGTCCATTGGGACCAGTTCAACAAACGGTTGGACGAGTGGGTCACTGGTTCGCGGCTCGTCCTCAGTCGTGATTTGGAATGGCCCCGTCCTAAGCCGCCGCCGGGCAAGAAAGTGGGACCTGGGACACATAAGGCACCAGGCAAAGTTCCTCGCTCACAATCTCTTCTCAGGAAGGCAACTGCTAATGCGGCAGCGGCCGCTTCACCAACGCCAGCTTCAACACCTGGACCAGGTACAGGGCGTGCTGGGTATACGTCACCGTCTCCCGCACCGTCGCTCAAGCGCAAGACCCTTCACGAAGAGCAGGAGGAAGAGGAGGAGGAGGAGGAACCCGAGGATGAAGACCTCGATGCCGAAGGCGAGATGGACATCGACGCCGAAGGTGAAGCTGAAAGCGACACCTTTGATCTCAGCGTCAACGGCACCCCACCCGAACCCGCTCAGCCTGACTCTGCGTTCAGCAAAGAACAAGAGATCGAGAAACTTCGGACCTCCGGATCCATGACACAATCCATCTCAGAAATCGCGCGCGTGAAAAACCTTAATCGGCTCCAATTCGGTAAACACGAGGTCGATGCATGGTACTTTAGCCCCTACCCAAAGGAGTACGCACATCTACCGGTGCTATACATTTGCGAATTCTGCCTATCATATTTCCCATCCCCGATGATGTTGTCCCGGCATCGTCACCGGTGTACGATGCTTCATCCCCCGGGCAATGAAATATACCGACATGAGGAAATATCCTTTTTTGAACTGGATGGCAAACGCCAGTTGACATGGTGTAGAAACCTCAGTCTGCTATCAAAGTGTTTTCTAGATCAGTAGGTGTCATGTCCGCAGCGCCAATGTCTAATTTACCTGATGCTGAAATTTACAGTAAAACTCTGTACTACGATGTTACCCCTTTCATGTATTATGTCATGGTGGGTATCTTGTTCCGCTCTACCTCCTCTAATCACCGACCTTTCATAGACCCAGCGGGATTCTGCTGGCTGTCATCTCATCGGCTATTTTTCCAAGGAGAAAGAATCTGCAGAGAACTACAACGTTGCCTGCATTTTAACGCTTCCGCAACATCAACGTCATGGCTACGGTAAATTCCTCATCGAATTCTCTTATGAACTCAGCAAGAAGGAAGGGAAGCTCGGGAGTCCTGAGAAGCCGCTCAGTGATCTAGGCCTCCTCTCGTACAGGGCATTTTGGGCCGAGGTCATCGTGGAGCTCCTCCTCAATGCAACCGACGAGCTTAGCGTTGATGATATCGCCCAGAAGACAGCCATTACACACGCGGATGTCATGAATACGTGAGTACATTCCATTCTATCCCCCTCTAGATGTGCTGATGCAACAGATGGTCAACCCTTGGGATCTGATGCCATCAAACCTAGGTGTACGACCTTGCAATTGTTCAGACACTGGAAAGGCCAACACATAATTTGTTTGTCGGACGCCGTGCTTGAGAAACACGAAAAAGTGCGCAGCAAGCGTAGGCGACGGATCCACCCTGAGCATCTCATCTGGAAACCCCCCGTCTTTACTCGGGATCAGCTCCGGTTCTTCTGATGGACATCGTGTACTTGTTTATTCTACTTTATTTTTGTCTTTGTTTTGACTTTCGTTCTTCGTTTGACGATACCTGCGTGTCATCGTTGTAGCTCTAGCGTGTTCTGTTCCAAATGGATTATGGCCTACGCTGTCATACTATAGTAACATCTACATGTGCGTCTCGTGGTCCTCAACCCCGTTGGCAAAAAATATTGGAAATAAGTCAAGGATGACCCAGTTCATCCTCCCGTGCATCTCGCACTCGCCTTCTCAACACGATACCTTCCTCCTCGCTCACCTGACCCGACCCTCTACCATCACTCTCGGTGAACGTGTGC
Organism: Hortiboletus campestris; assembly: GCA_038090935.1. Classification (NCBI taxonomy): domain Eukaryota; kingdom Fungi; phylum Basidiomycota; class Agaricomycetes; order Boletales; family Boletaceae; genus Hortiboletus; species Hortiboletus campestris. The sequence goes on from JBBPNN010000333.1 coordinate 15,997, forward strand.
AACGGTATGCCTGGGGTAAGCGGCGACGGCGGCACAGAGACCGCAGGAGAAAAAACCCCCTCGCCCGCCAACCGTAAATCCTCCTCTCCCGCAAAGCAGTATGCCCGCGGTGGCACATCCGACGCATCTTGATCAGTCGAGCGCATGTGCGCCTGAATCTTCATATGACTCGAACCTCGCAGTTGCGCGCGCGCGTGCACGGCGACGGACGTGCCCACGCCAGTCCCGGACATACAGTCATGTCCATCTCCGTCTGTCTGTCGCTCTATCGGGTCCTCAGGCACGAGGCCCTCGGAAGCACGCGCCGGTGCGAGCGGCAAGGAGGTAGAGGTGCATGTACACGTCGTCGGCATACGCGCGGATACGGCCGCAACGGCAATGTGTGGGCCGTCGGCGGCCGTGTCTGCGTCGCTTGTAGAGGCCTTGACGTCGTCGACGACACCGAGGGTGCGTGCGATCACGTACGAGGTCACGTCCTGTGTTTGATCGAAGGGTGGTGGCGTTGGTGGGTTGATGTGATAATGGGCATGTGCGTGCGTCAATTAACCGGGGGAAGGGAAAAAAGGGGCGTCAGTGAACAGAAGTAGAGAGAAGGGTAGGAGCAGGGAAATCAATTTAGAAAATGATGAAGGGAAGGGGACACGAACACGACAACGCTACGATACAATACGACATAGCGGACGGAGACAAGCGAATGAAAAACGTTATCGGTGGAGATATGGAGGTCAAGACAAAGCTGAAAGTTGGAAAGACGGAACTGCGGAACGTCCCGCCGTAATGGCCTAAAAACTCGAAATAAAGTATAAATTAAGGTTAAATAAAGTAAAAGACGCGAGCCATCCATTTCGAGGTCAAACGAGGGCCCAAAAAATAAATACATATTTAAGTAAAATCATCTATTACGAAAGAAAGATGGAATGGTGAAATGAGAGCGGGGAGGACGTACAAGAAGCGTCAAGAGGACCACGGGGAGGACGAGCACGACTGCCAAGATCCGAAAGGTCGACGCCAAGCGACCGACCCATGAATTGGACTGATAATACCACAGATAGGCCACGTACGCATCCCAAAGCCGAGTTGGGAGTGTCGAGGCAATGTGGCGACCTATCAACAAGGCGGAGGACGATGATGATTCAGAAGACAAGGCGTCCAAGGATGGGGAGGGTGATGGCGCCCACGCGTTCACCATGGCGTAAACTGATGGTGACTGATCCAGATGGTGACGGAGAACTGGTAGATCAGACCCCGTCCGACTCTCGCCTCTTGGTTAGACTATTGTCAACGATGGCCGATTACGATAGGGCGCTGCCAGCGGAGAAAGGTCGGGCACGGGATAGGTCTCAGAAGCCACGACACAAGGGCGTAATCAGCAGCGGCGCCGTAAGCTCTTCGAACCAAGAGTGCACCGATGAACCGGCGTGACCTCGGGAGGTTATTTTTGGATGTCTGCGCCTGCAGTCCAGTTAGTTGTGAGAGAAGAAAAATAGAATGTCAAAATGGAGGCCCACGTCTGTGTGTCAAGCTGCCTATGAGTGCGCGTGATAAGACAGTGATGACTCTGATGCAGAACGGTTGCGGTGACAGGGCTGATGGCACTTTTCAATAACGACCACGTGACATCATGATGTGCAAAGTTAACTCCAATTCACGACGGCGACGCCACAATTCTCTATGAATGCATTTGAATTTGAACCCGATAGCGCGAGAGAGTACAGAGATGTGACGAGGCTACATAGTATCTTCCGACGACCGAGCTAGAGGAAGTCCATTGGTGTACAAATAACTACGAGATATCCTATGCTGAACAGCAACGAAGCAAGAAATTTACGACACAGTGAGGACATCCAGACAAGCAGACCGTGCTGCCGATAGCGTTAGCAAGGAAACGGAGACATGCTGACAAGACAACAGGCTAGGGGAACATGATACTGGAGGGGAATACGACGCCGTCTGGGCGGATCATGATGATCGGTCGACGTTTAGCGACCTGGTTATCGGGCGGCAAACACCCAAGGACCTCAGTACACCTCACATCTACATATGGTGAGGGCTCAGACCCAAAGAAGATATGAATGGGCTCTGCCTTGTTGAAATTTTCGCCGTAAACAGTCAGCATCTTGCTGATGTGAGGGTTAGGCTTCACCAAGACACCGCGCGACTGCGCGCAGTTCGTTTTGGGTGCTTCCGCAGCACGGTCAGGAGGGAGGTATTTTACGACTGCGGGGAATGGCGTGACCGGCTTCGAAGGAATGGGGAATGAGCCAGTTTGCGGTGCGTTCTGATTATCGAACAAGACAGGCGGGACGTAAAAGTTGTACCGCACTTGGTCTGAAAATATTGTCAAAATGGAGAAGAGCTGGAATAAGATAATTGAGGCATTACCTGTACCAACTATCGTCCAGACACTCGTTTCACCAATATCAACTTGCCACAGCGCCCCAGATGATGCACCGGAATCACTCGAGGAGCCCCGGCGACCAGAAGAGGCAGAGCCCGCTGATGTCGGACGTCTCCGTCCCTTAGGATTCTTGGTAATGCCACCGGCGCTCGACGTAGAGCGTCTACCCTTTTTAACACGGCCACCGTCGTTCGAGAAATCATTTGATGACGATGGCGAAGCGGGCTCGCTGTTGGCTGTACCATTGGCCTGACCAAAGTAGTCAGTGCCATTTGACATGGATGCCGGCGTCGAGAGTACGGGAGATCCCGAAAGAATCGGTGACGTTGACCCAAGACTCTGGGGGATATTCCATTGCCGACCTTCGATTGGTCGGTAGGTGTTCACTTTCTCACCCATGCAGGACAAGAAAGCGCCTGTCTGGCCCGGCGTGCCAGGCTCTGGCATACCCTTGGTGGAGTCGAACACCTCAAAGGCGATCTTGTGCAGCTGAGACACAGGGTCACCGCAAACTTCGCCAGGGGTACAGTAGTGGTCTGCCACGCCTTTGGCTCCTTCCTGGAGACCCCCACCAACGACAATCGTTTGGTGGTCCACTTTACGGATAATGAGGACGGGGGAGACGACACCAGAGACAAGGCACTGCAGTACAACCGTCTGGTTGTAGTAGATCGGGATCTGTGAGCCGTTGTTCGTGAAAGGGATTGCATTCGGGGGTGGAGAAGGGTAATCGGGCTGTGGTGGCGGTGGCGGCGGGGCATCAATGCCACCAGAAGGCTTGTTCACGTCAACGATGTACATAACGAACGGATCCCAACTTGCGGTGCGAGCAATGAAAGATGGCGTGCTGGACCTCACACGACTGTCAATGCCCATAAGCGGTGCGCCATCAGATCCCTTGAAAGACGATCCAGAGCCGGAAACGCAAAGGTATTTCGTAGAAACGGTCTGGGAGCGCAATCGGTGGAATAGTGAAATGGTCGACCCATGATTGATGCACACTGCCAACAACCAATTCAAATGAATCAAACAGGACGAAAGATTTCACGTACGCTCGAGGTTCTTAGCGCTTTGCCTCTTTTTGCTTGGCTTGCTGATGACCTTGATGGGTCGGGAAGGGAAGGACCCGATGATACGCTCAGGCTCCTCGTCAGATGAAGGTGCTGTAATCTTGACGTGAGCTTCAACTTTCTTTTTCTTCTCATCGACGTCTGAAATGAAAAGTTGCTTGCCGACGCAACGACCGATGTAGGTTGTACCCGTGGGGGCATCGTTTGCGTCAAAAATCTTGCCAGAGGCAGAAGTCCACTCGATTGTGCCCTCCTGCGGTACGGGCTCGCCGGAGATGCAAACGGTGACACGTGGTGGACAAAGCTTCGGCTCCTCCCCGCGGCGGACGACATCTGTCCACCAAGAGTTACCAATCATTATCGCTGTGGGTGGGGGACAAAGAAAGCGCTTCTCAGTCCCGTATGATTTTTGGGCCACCTTGGAGGACATCACAATGACGGTCCTTTCGCCAAAAGCAAGGCGGTTTGGAGTCCGCACGTACTGGTCCAAGTAAGGGCTATCGAGGATAACCCAAGTAAGGTAATTTCAAATTAATGGAAGACGGAACTCACCGGATAAAGGTTTGCAAGTCATTCGACGAGCCCATGCCTGGTCCGTGGCGCAAGCCAGGGAAGCCAGTAGCAATGGTGGGCATCAAGGTCAGGTCCGCATGGGGATTGGGACCCAGATATTGAGGGATATCTTCGTACGCCGGCATGCCCGAGTCAGGACGGAAGCTATGGGTGGCTTGTGGGGCGACGCTTGTCCGAAACATGTCAGGGCCATGGCCCATGTGGGACGGGACGGAGCTTGAAGGAAGGGAGCTGTGCGAGAAATGGGAGTCGTGCTGGAAGCGGCCCATACGATCCTGGAATGGCTGAAGGGCAGAAGGCGGGTAACCAGCACCGTTGCTCATACCATAGTCATCGGCGAAATCTGAATGATAGCCAGGCCCAGTAACGTTGGGGATTCGGCGCTCAGAGAGGTCAGGGTAGTGACCGTCGGAAAAACCTTTTTGGTGGCCGTTGAGAGGGAACGCGGGGGAGTGATGTATGCCAGTCATGGGGTCGCTTGGGGTGAGTGGAGAGACTTTGCCGGAGCTACCACTGTAGGAGGAGGGGACACTGTTCATCATGTCGTATGAGCTGCCGTTAGAGTGGGCAAACGTGGGGACGGAATCAGAGAAAGAGGTACGGGGGAAAGGGGGGTCCTGGGGTATGTTATAGGATGGTCCAAGAGAGGAGGAGGAAGACGAGTTGGCGCGATAACGCGCAGAGGAGAACGAGCTTGGGTTGTTGCTGAATAAGTCGTAGGGGGGGTGGTCAGGCACGTCCATGGATTCTGCGTGATCGAAGTTTTGAGGGGGGATCGACTGGGTGAGATGGTGGTGAGAAGGCGAAGCGGTGTCCACGGACTGGAGAGAAGAGAAGGTCTGATCGAGATCCGCGGGGTAGAGACCGTGCGTGGGCTGGTGTGCGGTGGCCGGCCCAAAGTCCATTATTAAGGAAAGGAGGGGGGGAGGGGAGGGAGGGAGAGGAGAAGATGGTGGTAGCGGACAAAGACGAGACTTGAAGTTGTTTGCGCGGATGGGCGATGAAGAGCAAATGGGTGATCGGGGTCGGGAGTTGCCGCTGTCACATCAGGGAGCAACCATATTGAGCGATCAGGTCGAACCCAAGGAAATGAACGGGTCCGTACCAGTTCAGCTAAATATTGACAGCAACTGACACTTTGACCACCTTCAGTCAGCAATGCTGTAACACCTAACCCAAAATTACGATCAGCATGCGTCCGTCCCAGCCATGAGCCACTGACCCGTCTTCCAAGACAGCGAACAGAATTGGCACCACGGGGCCTCTATGAATTTGTACCGAATGGGGCCGCCCTCCTGTTTTTGACTGTTGCGTTGCCGTTATGACACTTGTTTGTTGATACGTGCAACCCGTGACCACCAAGGCGGACGTACGCTGATCTCCTGTGCCACAGACAGAGGGGATCAATCAAGGTATGCGGGGAAATGGAAACACACCACACCGCTCCACCACCCTCCGCTTTTATAGCTGTGGATTTGCGCAGAACTCTAATTGCGTCTGGGCAACCGTAGACCCAGATCACCAACACCGCGGGAGGCGTTGATTTCATGAAAATAAATAAGGTCCCGTTTCCCTGCTATCAAATTCGGCCTTACTCGTGTCTCGGCAAGCCTACAAAGATCTACCACGAGTCCTCGTTCGCGATCCCTCCCTTACCATTTTCGTCACGGTTTGCTCTCCTTGGCCTCTTGGTGCTCGGTATACCTCCAAGCTAACCGCTCCGTATTCTGGTTCTCTCCTTCCGATTTGCCTTCGTCACCCTACCTTGGCGTTTACTCTGCGCAGTCGCACACTCGGCAGACTTATTTAATTGTGTTTTTCAGTACATCTCCTCTCTTGGATCTTTACTATTTTCGACATGCTCGGGCTTTTCCGTCAATGAGGTACATTGTCTTGTTCGATCACGGGAGGGTCCTAGTCATTCTGGTTACCGTTTGATGGATGCCTTCCTCTCTCTTCATCCCAGTCCGTCTTCTGGACAATTATTTCAGCGGACCTTGCGCTTCTCTCTCCCCTCCTTTTTGTGGCCAGTCTCGCACTCGCCCAGCCTACCTGGGGGCCCCTCTCCCGGTCGTCCCCCCGCGGATCACAACGCTATCGACGATCTTCCCTCATCTCCGGATACGCGACCCTTGGAATTTGGTACAGCATCTCGTGCCGTGCATGTGCTAACCCCCCACTGTCAACCTTTATGGGATAATCTTACTTTAATTCTGGGCAGACAGTCGGTTACACCCGATCCCATCCTCCTGACGGCATCTGTACTTATGCCATATGGCTCTTCTCTCTCCGCCACCGGGTCCTGTCCCGCTTGTTGCGATCGCGCGGACTTTGACCCAGAGACTTATGCAATCACTGAAGCCCCTGCCGGATCTACGCCCCGTCATTATTTTTTAATGCTAAGTATCGGTCGCAAAGTAACCAGATGACAATTGTTTTTGGCTGACACGAGTAAACAGCGAGAAGGGCCGATCCTGTGAGGAACTATCATATTTTTCTCTAGAGGCAGTTCAAGTTGAATCGCGAAATGATGCGCGATACGTGTGCTTTCACACCCTAGTGTTTTATCTTTTTTATTGAATTTACTTTCATAAATCTCCTGGCGTTCTTTCTCTTCTTCCAGATGCCCTGGCACATGCCCTTGGGGTGAGGTCACAGGATCCTTGTGCGCCGTTACCACGAGTTTATCTTAGATGAGCCAACCGGTGAGAAAGCAACATTATGTATTGGTATTCTCTGCTTATGCGTCGATCGACTGCGATTTAATCTCGGAAAGTTTCCTGTGATGTGGATAACCCTCGAACTGTTTGACGGTTTACTTCCGTGGAGGTTGTTGCCTCGCACCTCGTACGTACTTGATTCCCCCAGGGACGTAAGGTTGACCCCAATGCCATGGAGGCCAAGTTGGGGTTGCGATCTAAGGAAAACGGGGAATAAGCTAAAGATAATTATCATGGCCATATCCCTCATAGAAAGATTTCACCTCGATGAAATTATAATTTCCGCTACCGCATTCTTTACGTTTCTGGTGAAAAAAATCACTATCGGACGAACGCTAGTGCAGTCTGGTATGCACTGCTTCCTCTTTAACGAAAAATTGCATTACGACGTCCATGAACCTATCAGGAACGCGCAAAAGGTCGCCTCGGAGCCCGCGCAGAGAAGTCAGGGATCATGACCGAAATGCAAGGCCAGAATTTGTGTAGGATGACGACAAGGATGAGGTGATTTCATGACAGCCCCGGGTAGGGCAAGTCGATTGGCATGGGTGTGGTGCCTACGTGGATCACGTTGAAAGTCAGCATGAATGGACAACGGCATGCTGGCGCCAGAGCGTACCCAATTGAGCCAGAGGAATCCGTGTTTGGACAGGACTGATGAAGTGGCTGATAGATTGATCAGACAAGATCCGACAGTGAGGTGAAGTTGATCTTGATCAAAGAGTGTAGTCACCGGGAGATGGGATACGCGCCGGACTGGCGAGGCCAGCGAGAAGCAGCACCCACGCCAATGAGTCCAACTGCTGAAATAAGGGGCGCCGTGTAACCGAGTCACTGCACAACCCCGAAGCGCTGATAATGATGAGTGCAGAGGTCTCGAAAATCCGCAGAACGGGCCGGACCGTCGGGGACATGTGGGAATGGTTTGTCGACACGTAGCGATGCTGTGCTCACGATGAATAGGCTGATCGAGCGGAAGACAGGGCGTGAGAGGATCAAACACTTTAAGCGGCACAAGACACACCCTTTGAGGAGGACAAGACAATATTGCCAGAGAGCTGGAGGCTACAAGCTGGTGATACATACATGATGAATTACCTTGGGGATGCCATTGCGGTGCAAGTCGTGCCGCATCTACGCCGGCAGTGTCAAATTAAACCTGAAACTTGAAAGATCAACTTATGGCCAATGGCAAAAATAGTTGAGATGATCCATGACGAGCACAGCTGAGCGCTGAGCTGTTCGATGGATGAGATATGGATCAAGTAGGTGTTGCGGTGGTAGTTCGGATTGTGGCTCGCCGTGTGGGTAACTAAAAATGGGAGTGGAGTGTCAATCGTCACGCAGCCGTGGCGGTCGTCAGCGCAGCCAGGGCCCCGCACGGCTCAGCGACCACCAACTCTGCACCATCGCAGCTCAGCCGTCAAGTTCGCGAGTAGCGGTGGACTGACTTGATTGTCTCCTTTTCTTGTCGTGTACATTCAATTCTATCTCATTGGCCAGCCGCCAGCGCCCCTGCAGACTGCTTGTCAAGTTCGAACTGGATTCAGAACACCATGTCAGCAGCTGCGTACCGTCTGGAAACCCCCCGCCCCCGCCCTCCACCACCCCCACTGCGCCATCCTTCCCCCAGGACCTCGGTTCACATCAACACTCAAAGTAACCAGACACTCCTTTATGACCTTCCTTCCTCGCCTCCCATCGCCTCACCGCCAGGCAGTCCAATTCTCTCCAAATACGGTCCAGCATCGCCATCGTCTCCATCCTTCCCCGGCGGCAGAGCCAGGGGCCGCAGGGGTGCTCGTACTGGCCCCACACCGCCGGTCCGTAATCGCTCCTCGACATCACTCGGCGTATCCCAAAGCGACCTCGAAAAATTCACCGACTATTGTCGCTCATGGTACTCTACTCATTTCCCCGTTTTTTTTTCTGGTGGCATCTGTTCATGATACTCGATAGGTACTTTGACCAGGACGAAGCCGCTGGTCGTGTGATGACACAAATACTGGCCAACGTAGCACCATCCCAACGTGCGCTCTACTCGCGCCTCCAAGCGTCCGTTCGCTCTGCTTATCACGCGAGCGTCAACGCACGGCGACATGCGGAGTTTCAGGCACATGTCTGCGCTACGCAGCCAGGTGGTTCTTTGATGCCTCATTCCCGAGCAAATCCAAGCGGTCCAATGGCGAGAAAGGAGCGTTTCGACCGGCTGGATAGATTCGTAAGGACTTGGTGCACGATGGGCATGCCAGGGACGAAGCCCTTCTTTGGGGCTTTGTGGGCGATCATGCGGTTACAAGTGCTGCCAGAACAACTTGGGGGTGCGGGGGGCAACAAAATAGAATGGGAATTCGACGATGCCGTGTTCAAGGAGGCAGCGTATGTTCCCCCGCGTTCTATCTGGCTTTGCATCTCTGGCCTAATATTTCTCCCACTATCTCTCATGCAGTGGAAAAGACTTCATGCTGGAAGCTATCGACGTCCTTAAAGGGGTAGGTTCCAAAATTTCCATTAATATATACTTTGATACCTACCGCCTTTTAGGTTCTAGCCTTTGAGGAGGTCCCTTCCTCGGGTGCAAAGTGTAGCAGCTATGGTTCCCATCCGCCATCGTCATCACATCTGAACAGTAAATCACATTCGTTGTCTACCCCCAGTGCCTCCCGTCCACGAAAGCCATCGCCCATTTCCGTGGATACTCATGGTAAATGTACACGAGCACCCAGTGATCCATTCTTAGATATGCCCGCCCTCTCACACTCACTCCCATCTGCGTCTTCTCATTCCTCCGGTGCCACGATACCTCCTCCACCTTCCGCTTCAGAAAATACGGAAGATGGTGCCCCTCCCATTTCCCTGCACGATCCTGAAGCGGAAGAAGAACTGCAGTTGGGTCCCCTCCGCTCCGAGGTTCCAGCTGAGGATGCGGACGACGAGCATTTGCGCATTTGGACAACGCCAGACCTACCGAACCACGAGTATCTGTCGTTGCTGGCCATTTTCCCTTCGTTCGTTACCCGAGGATCGCCACCCCGCTTCCCCGTCCCATCGCATCCTCGAGGAACCGATATCGAGGAGGGCGAGGAAGAGAGAGGGGAAGGAAAGGAAATTCGCTATGGTACAGGTTCGATGTGGGTAAGCGCCAAGCAACGGAGCATTGGGTACAAGAGTGGATTTTGGACGCGGTTCGTCCTATGGTGGCGAAGACTATTTTGTTAGGATACCCCTCTCCTCTCCCACCTTGTGGGAAGGGACACATTCAACATTGGACAAGCATACTGAACATATGTAACGCTCTTTTGTCTATCACATGCCCTTTTGATTGGCACCTTCATTCAGATACCTTTGTTGTTTGATTTGGGCATGGCGTACAGCAGAGAGGGTCACTCCATTCTGCTCGGACGTCTCATTTCAACCCTTTTTCTTGTGCTTTTGCACTGATAAGTAATCTGGTGCATGCTGTAGAATGGCGGTCGTAGGGCGGAGACGGTGTTGATGGTACCGACCGGATCCGTTTCATATGAAATGACGGCAACCGGAACTGTTGGCTCCGATTGCGCACCCGAGCGGACCACAGAACAAAAAAGGCGGCAAACAAATCCGGCCACATGCAATCACAACAGTCACTTGCGATTTGCTTGCAGGTGGCCGGGCAAACGTTGACCGGTACGGATGGCAGAGTCACCTCAAAGGAAACCTGATATACGGTATAGATAATCGTGTTTCCTTTCACTCGCAATGCCCGCTGCTCGGTTCTTCCAGCAGCAAAGGCCGGCGCGCCGCCGTGTGGCCCCGGAGATATGGAGTGGAGATGAAGAAGGAGCGCCGCGAATGACAGCACCCGCGCTCGATCCCGCGCTCGACGCGTTTCCACTCGAGTCGAGTCAGACGACACGTGCACGGTGGGGATGAGGTGAGTCCAAAACACGTTTCGAGCCTTGTTGGGTATTTACGTCTGATGTGTGTTTGTAGCAGCCCGGGTCCCCAGCGACGGAACGTCGGGATGGCGGACTCGCTGCTGCCTCCCTGTCTCCGTTTCTTTTGCTATCTGTTTCCTCGTTCCTCCCGGGGTGGTGGGCCGGGGGAAATGGAACCTGACGTCCACGCGTGTACTCGAGTCCACGATATGAATTAGACTTTCAAGGTGTGTACACACGGATGTGGCGTTTGCGTACTTCCCTTGGGAAATAACTCACTCACTGTCAAGGCGCGGTTAAAGGTTCGGTCTGTGGGAGATCGAGGAATCGGTCGAGATAGAGATGACAACACAGTCGAACACGATCCTAGTCGAGCAATTCCAATAGATTGACGTAGCCGGCCCGGCTGCCGCGACCACTTCCCCCTTTTCTCACTCTCACTCTTCTCTTCCCTCGTTGTCTTATCGTGCATTGGCATACATGCACTCTGTCGTGGTGCGTGGCCCGATACACTGGTACAAACATACAGATGACCGGTATCTGAGATAGTCGGTTACCATAAAGATACATGCCTTTCAGCTCGTTTGGAGCTTCGATCACTGCGCATACACATGGCCGCCCATTTCCTTTTCCCGTCCCTCTTTCCCGTGTATCACTTCCTTGGCTAATTATGTTCACTGTATCAGGGTATATCACATCGCTTGACGCGTAAAGCACTCCCGCGAACGACGCCGTTACTGGAAATAGGAGGTGGCGAGCAGGTGGAATATGAACTTGGAACAGGGTTCTCGTCCAGCGGCGATAGAGGGCCGACTCGTCGAGCTTCTACCACGTGAGGGTCTAGTCATATGTATATACTTATCGTACCATTTATTTTAGCTCTCGGTTCGTTTTCGCAAGGGAAGAAGTATTCGACAGAAACCATCAGCGCGCCGTCAGAAGACGCAGGTGCAAGGAACGGGCCAAGTGCACAGTTTACTTTGCGACACTCTTTCATTAAACTAGATCAAATTCCGTTGACGTGTGATCTTGGCATTGTTCTAGACTTTTCTCGGTGCGCTTTGGGTGAGTGGGTCGTCGGTGGTGCTCGGAGGCGCCATTGACGTGATGTCGCGGTGTTGAGTTGGTGTTCAGTGTTTTCTTTATGTCAAAATGCTGACCGGCTCAGAGAGTCCAGGCTCTGGTGGTCCTCGATGAACCCCTCTCTCTTGGACAGGCGACCCGGACCGTCACCAGGAGGCTCGGACCCTGCCAGGATCAAATAATAATAATAATAATAATAATAATAATTGGTGCACGATACTTGGATCTTCAACCAACGGAGAAATTATCTCTGGATGCTACTGACCCATCTTTCCTTTGACATTTTCTTCTTCATTTCCGAATCTTTTTTCATCGCGCAATTACGCTCGCGGTGCTCATTCCATGTCTTGCTTCTTTCTTATCAGATATATTGTAGGGGGTCGTCCTCGACCCTCACGAAATAGCTTTGCGAAATCGAATGACCGCCGACGGGTGTCCACGTTGCATCCCTCGTTCGCTCGCTCATCACCAGGCGACCGAGCGCTTCCGAGTGCGTAGGCAGGTAGAGGCGAATTCTGGGCCCCTCCCATGTTCCGCTGCTCGCTTATCTTTCCTGTGCTCTTGTTTCGCCATGCAACCCCTTTACCAGTGTGTAAGTACGGGCGCAGGGGCGGTCGAAGCTCCATCGTGAGCCTACCCTGCGCGATCGGTCTCTGACGCCCTATCCACTCGGGACGCATTATTGCCCTCACGTCATCCCAATTCATTCTCTTTCTCAGCCTCGTTCTCTGGGCACATTATACGCGCTCGCAAAAGCTTGGTACCACCCTGCACCATAGGTCTCATTCCCTTTTTGTTTCGCTCTGACGTCCTCTGGGCCATAATCCCCCCTCTTTTTCTTTCTTTTTCTTTTTCTGTCTCAGTCTCGAGGCATCCTGGGTGGGAAATCGATTTATCCAGGCTATGCGGTGAAGAAGCCACCGATAGACGTAATGGAATGGGACGGCCTTGCCAATGCATTCATTTCGCCAGCACTGAACGAGGGTCCCTGTTTTCCAAGTGGACACCCACCGTGTTGGTGACGTCCGCTAGCATTTGTCGTTACCCTCGTTTTTGATGGACGCGTCGGCCTATCGATCGTCGCATCAAACTATGGCGTTACTTTTCAGCCAAGTCCTGATCAACACTCTTGGCTCTTGGCTCTGTCAAGAATCCGTCACGAATTTTCCTTTAGACGTTTTCGATCAAAAGGTTGGCAGATTAGGTCTCAGCGTCAGGGACTCAGGGTTCTTTCTGAATATTACCCAAGGCTTGGCTCTGAACTCAGCTCTCATGACTCATTGTCCGACGTTGGTATGGATACACTCGCTGGGGGCGCACCTTGAAAGCATGCGGGCATGTATATATGTATATGATATGTGCTCATGTCTGGTTGTCACTCGTTTCGACGACATCCAACACGACATCCCCCCTGCGAAAAAGAAAAAGGAACATGAATAAAGACGATGTACGGCGCGACATATAATGTCAGTACGTGCACTGTGCATTGCATTTCGACAACAAAGTGGCAGGGGGACCGGTTGTACGAGACGGTCTGACCCCTTTCCTCCCCTCAGATCATCATGTCATTAGTAACCTTACCATGAGTCGTCACGACTCCCCAGAAGGCCTAAAATGGGGAGTGTGTGTTGCGTACCAAGTAAGCGCGGACAGGTACGGATTCAGACGCGGATGCAATGATAAGGGCGATCGGAGCGGACGACAATGGGTCATTTTAGGTTCGAAAGCTACGTCCGCAGTCGTTCGTTCGCCGTCCGTCGTGCCTCG